>PISW01013117.1:0-28068 GCA_004023785.1 Mungos mungo
GCCACTGTGAAAAATAGTATGGACGTTCCTCAGAAAATTAAAAATAGAATTACCATGGGGCACCTGGGTGGCTCAGTTAGCTAAGTGTCCGACTCTGGCTAGGTCATGATCTTGCAGTTCATGAGTTCAAGCCCCACGTTGGGCTCTGTGCTGACAGCTCAGAGCCTGGAGCCTGCTTCAGATTCTGTGCCTCCCTTTTTCTCTGCCCCTCCCCTGCTTGCACAGTGTGTCTCTCTCTCAAAAATAAATAAACATTAAAAAAATAGAACTACTATATGATCCAGGAATCCCGCTCCTAGGTATATATCTGAAGGAAATGAAAACAGGATCTTGAGGGACACCTGGGTAGTTCAGTGGGTTGAGAGTCCGACTTCGGCTCAGGTCATGATCTCAGGGTTCGTGGGTTCAAGCCCCGCGTCTGGCTCTGTGCTGACAGTTCTGAATTATGTGCTTCAGTGTTCAATGTGTGACATCTCTAAAATTCTGAAGGTCTGTGTTGTAAGATCTGAATCTGAGATACTTGGACTTTTTGATCAAGTTGTGAGTTCTCTGAAATTTTAGAGGATCTCTGTTCCAAATTTGGGTCTGAGGTATTTGAGTCTGGATTCAAGAAGTGAGGCCCTCTCAAAAAAAAAAAATGTTAAAAAAAAATTTTAAATAGGGTGCCTGGGTAGCTCAGTCAGTTGAGCATATGACTTCAGCTCAGATCATGATCTCATGGTTAGTGAGTTTGAGTCCCACACCAGGCTCTGTGCTGACAGCTCAGAGCCTGGAGCCTGCTTCAGATTCTGTGTCTCCCTCTCTCTCTGCCCCTCCTCTGCTTGCTTGCTGTCACTCTCTGGCTCTCAAAAATAAATAATTGTTAAAACATTTTTAAAAAAAGAAAATAGGATCTTGAAAAGATATCTGCACCTCCATATTCATTGCAACATTATTCATAATAACCAATAGATGGAAACAACCCAACTGGCCATCAACAGATGATTGGATAAAAAAGATATATTCTACATATACAATGGAATATCATTTAGCCATGAGAAAGAAGAAAATCCTGCCATCTGCAACAATATGAATGGACCTTGAGGACATTATGCTAAGTGAGGTAAGTCAGAGAAAAAACAAGTACTCTATGATCTCAGTTATATGTGTTATCTAAAAAAGCCAAACTCATAGGAACAGAGAGTAGAATGGTGGTTACTGGGGCTAGGGTTGGGGGGAAGTGAGGAGAAATTGGGCAAAGGGTACAATGCTGCAATTATGTAGGATAAATAAGTTCTGGAGATCTAATGCACAGTATAGTGATTATAGTCAACAATACTGTATTATATGCTTCAAATTGCCAAGAGGCTGGATCTTAAATGTTGCCACCACAAAAAAATGATAATTACATGACATGATAGAGATATTAGCTAATGCTATGATGGTAATCACATTGCAATATATGAATGTACCAAAACAACACATTGCACACTTTAAACAAATAATTACATGTTGATTATATCTCATTTAAAAATGACTCAATGAGTATTCATAAATATTCCTCCAAATACCATAAAACATAACGTTTCTGTGGGAATTCTATTATAGAAGGAAATATAAAGATAATTTTATAATAAAAATATTTTTCATGAAAAAGGGAATAAAGATTCTTGGCTGTGATGGGGATCAGGACACAGTACCCCAAAATATGGTACCTTGGCATATTGAATATTTCAAGCTGAAGGAGTTTGAAAAAAATAGCAAAAGCACCTTCCCTTGTCCTTTTCCCCAAAAACAGGTCATCAGATTCTTATGTGAGAGGGGTCTGCCCTATACCCAGAGGAAAGGAGCATCCTTATATCTGAAGACAAAAGGATGCTGAGAAGAATCTGAAAGAACAGGCCTTGCTAAGTTTTTCTCAGTGTGCTAACACTTAACTTCATACTCCTTCCCTATCCTATTCCTCTACAACAGTCTACTTCTTATCAAACCTAGCATAAAAATATTTGGGTCTCTTAGGTCAGGCCTCATAAAGGCTCCCATGCCACATAAACATATATCAAACAGATTTGTATGCTTTTCTCCTGTTAATCTGACTTTGTCCATTTAATTATCAGACCTAGCCAGAAACCCTAAGAGGGTAAAGGAAAACTTTTTCCTCCCTTATAGCTGCATCCAAAAATGTTTTGAGCAAAATGTTCTAGCAGGAATGGAATTTTGTCTCCCATTTCCTGACTAAACCATTTGTCATGGTAAGACTTCCTAGCTCTCTTGTATTTTATGTCTCTCCCACATTCCCTGCTCCTCACCATGCTTATCTGTATCCCCATTTCTCTTCTCACCTTACTATCCAACCAGGGGTCCCTACTACATAATTTTGTTCCTCTACTCTAGCAGGAGGTGGTTCATGAAGTTCTGACCATTCCTTTGGCCTCACCAGACAAAGTTGCAGCCATTAAAATGATGAGGGAAAAAATGTGCATAGGAAAAACTGTTTTGAGGGAAAACTTTACAAGGAGTATAGAGTTATTTTAAAAATAAAAGCAGGGTCACTTGGGTGACTCAGTTGGTTAAGCATCTGACTTCAGCTCAGGTCATGATCTCATGGTTCGTGGGTTCGGACCTGACATCAGGCTCTGTGCTGACAGCTCAGAGTCTGGAGCCTGCTTTGGATTCTGTGCCTCCCAAGCTGTCTATCCCTCCCCAGCTCACACTCTCTCTCCATCCCCCCCCCAAAAGTAAACATTACAAATAAAAGCCAACACAGAAATAAACCAAATCTCTCATTATCTTTCTCTCCCCACCCTATCCATACAGCTCAAAGCTATCTAAAGGTTTTCAAAACCCTCATAAAGAACAACGTCAGAGAAGACATGGCTCAGTGAAAAGGTCTGTAGCCATAAGAACTAGAAGCAGCTAGAACCAGCCGATAGGAATCCTAAAGCCATTAGGATCAAATATGCAGACACAGGATCTCCACACATTAAAGATTTAGAGAATCTGAAATGAAACCTTCTCTTTCACCCTGAAAAAACCTCTGCATCTCCTGCTGATCATATTGCAAGTCCAACCAAACAGATTAACCTTTAATGGCTTTCTTACTCTTCCTAAATTCCTTCTCTTTTAATTTTTCTGCTCCTAACCCCTCCATTCACCTTGCTAAAGCTCCTTATAGAGAAATATTTGTGTTTCAATGGAAAACTCTGTATCACCTAGAGCATGCCCTTCAGTGTTATCAGATTCTAGCCCTAGTCCTTGTCTTTGAGCTACTTTCCAATTCTTTGTAAACTGTAGGTAACTGATATATATAGAAATTCTGTCCTTTTTGGCATTAATTGTAATTAACTTCCTCCTTTCTGTGGCAAAACAATTTTTTGGACCTTTGCAACTTGTCTCAATGTTCCTTTACTTCATATAAATGTGTACAGTTTTGGTTCTTGCTTTGAACCAATTATAAAATCTGCCTGGTTCTCTCATGACAGAAGTGACAAAGACTCTCCTTAATCAAACTTTGGTCAAGCTTCCCTGAGCCCTCTTCTCAGCTAGGCCTTGACATCCTTGGGGGACCTGCATAGTCCAGTTGTAGCAAAAATCATAAACCATTTTAGCAACAATTTCTCCAGGCTTGATATCCTATCCTCTTGGCCTGCTTTCAGTAAGAATCCTATTAGCTCAATTTAGTCAGACTCTCCCTACCCTTTGATATCTCCCTTTCCCATCCACTGATCCCCTCATTCTGCTCCTAGGCTATAAATCTCAGCTGCCTTTGTTGTATTTAGAATTGAGCTAACTTCTATACTGAGGTCTCTTTTTCCCTAATCTAATAGTTCTTGAATAAATTCTATTTTTACTGCTTTAACTACTATAAGGTTCTGGTTCCTTTTAATAGGAGTAAAATTAATTCCTCAACATGTGTTGACTTTTATATCTGTATGAGAGTCATGATTTTACCTTTCTCTGAAAATTATATTTCAACAGCTCTCACCAAAGCATATGAAAGAGTGATTTTGCCACCCCAAAATATTCTCTCTGGAATAAAGATTATTTTAACTTAAAGGTAATCAAAACCCAGCAGATTCAGGAAAAGCTCTTTACCTCCTCCTCAACTGCCTAAATTTACATGGATAGTTGGCCTGTACTAGAAAGAGAGCTATTACCAGAGATACCTTTTACCTAGGAAACCTATCTACATAACAGGACAACTTTTATTCTCCAACCATCTTCTCTCACCCTCCTGTGAAAGGCTTTTTTCTCCTTTGTATCCACAGATGCCTGCCTCTTTCCTTAACTCAAAATGTTACATAAGCTTCAATGACCTGGTGGCACTTTGGGTCTCATATCTTTATGGGGTTCCTATACTTACGAAATTTGGCTTTTTCCTATTAATCTGTCTTCTGTCAACATAATCATTAGTCCAGGCAAAAGACCTAGAATAAGGAGAAATTTTTCCTCCCCTACATATATCTGTCACTCTTTCAAAAGAAAATTGATTCCACTCATATCTCTTCCAGGAAATCTTCATAATGTGCTCCTTCAGTATCGAACTACTTCATATGTGATGAATGTGTGATGTGTTGCCTTGTTCTTAGGGGGATTCACTATCCCAAATTAGACTGAGAGTCATGTGTTTCTTTGATATTCCCAGACAAGGACCTTGCACAAGACTGGTGGAAGTAAGGTTTGCGGTGATGTCCTCCTGAGGTGTCAATCTGACAGCCACCTCCACCAAAGTGGAAAGCAGGAATCACTGCAAGCAAAATAGTGGATCTCAGAAATATCTATTAACACAGCCAATGCTCCAGAGCTGAACTGTTTCATTCCCCTGGGCCCTCATTCAGATTTTTGAGTTCCTCCCCTCACACACCATCTACTAACAAGCTTGTATGTCTAACTAGTTCTTTCCTACAGCATATTTGAAGCAATGACCTGAAAGTGAGATCTTAGAAACAGGCGTGATGACAGAAAGGTCAGAACAGTTACAGTGTAACTGAGGAAAGAGATTTTGAAAAGGGGTAAATCAAATCAAATGAACCACTATATTGCTGGCCAGTTTCTAAAAAAAAAAAGAGATGTCTGGGCTGCCTGGGTGGCTCAGCTGGTTAAGTGTCTGACTTCTGCTCGGGTCATGATCTCACAGCTCATGGGTTTGAGCCCCGCATCAAGCTCTGTGCTCACAGCTCAGAGCCTGGAGCCTGCTTCAGATTTTGGGTCTCCCACTCTCTCTGCCCCTCCCTCACTCATGCTCTGTCTCTCTTTCAAAAATAAACATTAAAAATTTTTTTAATTAAAAAAGAAATGTCTATAGAAAAGACTGGAACTGTGCAAAACATTTTCTGCTAACTGTAGGGCAAGGTATAATGTTGGTAGATGTAGTTTATATATGTGAAGTGTTTGTATATATGGCATCTCCTCCATTTTCAAGGACGCTAGGTAGATTTGCTATTACTGAAAAACAAAGAATACAACCAAATTATTGTTTGGTTAATATTATCATGACATAGGGGCACTTGGGTGGCTCAGTCAGTTAAGTGTCCAACTTGGTCTCAGGTCATGATCTCGTGGTTCATGGGTTCAGGCCCCACATCAGGCTCCAATGCTGACAGCTCAGAGCCTGAAGCCTGCTTCTAATTCTCTGTCTCCCTCTCTCTCGCCGCCCCTCCCATGCTTGTGTGCACTCTCTCTCTCTCTCAAAAATAAATATTTAAAAAATTACATATTATCATGATATCAATACCTGCCAATTTACCTGCATTTCATTCTAATGATTAGAACACTGGAAGGAACACTGATCTTTAGAAAAAATACAGGTGCTGAAGACCTATCTTGCATTCAAATACTATTGCTAGACCTCAACCACTTATGAGTTGTCTGACCCGAATATGAATATGGGGTTCATATTGTGTAGAGGCCCTCCCTAAGGAATGTGGTGGAGGCCTTCTCAGAACAAAGGAAGGCAATGTGTAACATGACTCAATCAACTTCTATACCCTTATGCATAGCTCTGACTCAACTCTGTAACTTTGACTATGTCCAATCAGACTATATGTATCACCTTATATGGGAGACAAAAAAGTAGAAATTGCATAAAAAGCTACACCCCACTGCACTCAGGGCTCAGCTTTTTGGGGGTCTTAGCCCAATGAACCTATGGCAGCACAAATAAAGTTGCTTCCTGGACAAAGAAAGCCTGGGTGTCGCATCTCTCTGTGAAAGAATCCTGCTATACTATGACAGTAGACGTTTTCTTCCTCTGAGCAGGCCTTGTAGCAAGCTCAACTTTGGACCTTCTTAACTGGTCTAAATTCCTTACATAAAAAGCAAACCTGCTCAACAATCAGGGGTTTATCATAAGACTATCATAAGGTGTAAGCATGTTTTCTACTTATGCCTGCGCAACCTTGTAAGCCGGAAAGAGTTAGAGATTTCCAGAAAAAAAGATAAGATACAGCTTTTGTGATGCAAGAGAAGTCATTTGGGACCCCCAACTATTTTCCATGATCTATGCCCTACTTGTCCAAGTACACTTCTTGCAGAACTTCCTAGGAGGTATCAGAATTACAAAGATATGCAAAACCTCAGTAGTTAAGGATTTTAAGGGAATAAAGAGAATGCAAAACTTATAAGTCTCTAGTCTAACCATATCAGAGACCAAATCAGTGGTAAAAACTCCTAGCACTGTTTCAAAAGTAAGCAAGACCCTGCATTCCTTACCTGAGATAAGGAGCCCAAGACACCATCTGGTTTATACTGGCTCTCAAAGCTTAGAAATGTGTGCATAAGGTTGCACAGGCATAAAAAGAAAACATGCTTACACCTGCATCCTATGTTATGTTCAAGAAGCTTATGCTACTCCTAAGGCAAAGTTTTAAAATATTATAATGATAAAAAGGGAGTGGCGTCTGGGTGGCTCAGTCAGTTAAGCGTCCAACTGGGCTCAGGTCATGATCTCACAGTTCGTGGGTTCAAGCCCCACGTCGGGCTCTGTGCTGACAGCTCAGAGCCTGGAGCCTGCTTCAGATTCTGTGTCTTCCTCTCTCTCTGACCCTCCCCTGTTCACGCTGTCCCTGTCTCTCTCTCTCTCTCTCTCTCAAAAATAAATATTATAATGAAGCAGAGATAACAGTCCGACAGGGAGAAGGTGCTTGCTCAATGTGATTTCATGAATACTGAAACTCTCATTCAAATATGATAATCTTTCCCCTCAGAAAAAAAAAGAAATAGTGGCCATCTCAAAACTGCTACCTGTACAATTGTTTCAGGATAGTACAGCATACCGGTTAAGATTCTTGAGATGCTTTGCTGTGCAACTGTTGTACCCAGATTTTAATATCGCCCCCAAAATCCAGAGACCGCCAGGGAGGCCGAAGCACACATGCAAAAGCAAAGGGCTTTATTACGAATTTAGGCCCGGCCAGCCTAAACTCAGGCTCACAGACTTCAACAACACACTGGATCCACGTGGAGCGAGCCCCAAACATGGCGGGGCAGAGCCTTTTATGAGTTTGGGAAGGGGGAGTTACAGGAAATTGTGACACAGGTACAGGGGTCCAATCAATATAGCATCACATCATTGACAGTAACTTTAACCAATTACAGAGTGGACCCAGGACCCTCACTGTAAGGTGTGACTAGGACCCTCATGTAGGGCGTGACTAGTCTTAACCTCCATCTTTAGGCCCGCCCTTAGAAATGTTAATAGTGTTAGCTGGCCTTCAAGGTCAAGGGGAAACCTGAATCAGACCTGCATCCTTACACAACTTAGTAAGCTTATTTAAGTAGCATGGAGACAGAACCAATAGGCAGAAAGAGCTACACTTTTGCTGTATGAAGCTGGTGGTTAGATGCTTCATGCTCAAGGCGGAGAGAACATGCAGAGAGTATTAGATCATAAAGGTTTTCTTTGAACTTCTACTCATAAAACTACTTTCGCAATATTTCTTTGCTGCTTATCATTCAGTTTGATGTTAACTATCAGTAAGATTTACAGGCAGTCATGAGACCATTTAGGAATGCAGCAACCAGCGCATATTTTATCCTTATCACAACAACGCAGAACATAGGTCAGCTTTCCAGACTAAAAGTCAACATTTTTCTACTTCTATACCTCATCACAATGATGGGCATTGATGTTGCCAATATGGCTAGTTAATGTTTCCAGAGACCATCTCCAGACATTTAATGTTTTCTCAGTGAAATTATTCACAATAGTAAGGATAAAGTAGTTCAAATTTTATAAAAATCTTGGTGAGGAAATTTTACTCTAGAAAAGTGCCCAAACCATTATCATAACCAAGGAAAAGCTATAAAGAAAAGCAAAGCTCAGAACCCTGCCTTAAAAACCATTTGAACATTAGCAAATGGGTTTTACTCAATTGCTCTATAGGAGAGGAAAAATAATTTTCCCTCTGCCCTTCTAGATTCTTGGCTGAGACCTCCTTATAATAAAAGCTAGACTAATAAGAGAAAAACAAACAGTAGTTTAATAATATGTATACCTCACATATACATGGGAGACACCCAGAAAAACGGTAAAACTCCCAGAAATGGCCCAAGGCCACCAGCTTAAATACCATCTTCAGCTAATGACAAAAGAAAGGTGTTGGGGGGAGCAGTTATGGAAGGTTACCAAGAAAAATACAGTAAGGAAATTATACAGATTAAAGTCAGGCATAGTCTCTATAGATGAGAGTTTCTTAAAATGTAGTCCTCCTTTTCTTCCTGGTACAAAGAGGGAGACACCTTTACAAATGGAGATTTCCTTTCAAATGTAAATTTCCTTTACAGAAAAGTAACTTCAACTCTGTTTTCAGAAATTCTTCTGTGTCTTTTTATTTAAAAAAATCAGCTCAAAATAATCTGCAAGCCAAAGAGGCATATTTTAGGGTGGCATATTCTGCTACCCTTCAGCCCCAAAACAAAATTTTGAACAACAATGAAGACAGTTAGAATATGCCACCCCAAAATCTGCCACTTTGTCATAAAAATTATTTTGAGCTGAAGGCAATGAGAATCAACAGATGTAGAAAGAAGTTCTCACAGAGCTTCCGTTATCTGACTCAAAGCAGCAACTTCTTGGAAATGAGGCTGCCATAAATTCCCTCTTCAGATTTCCTTCCAGAAGAGAAACCAAGAACAAATCTAGCATAAATCCCCTTTCCAAAGAAGTTTCATGGCCATGAAGAAGAAAGAAAGACCATAAACAGACATCACAAACTGCATAAACAGACATCACAAACTTTCTTATCTCCCATTTATTCTCCTAACACCCATTTGTCTTTCCTAAAGAAAACTATTTGTTCCTCTCATAAGAGCCTTTCCCCCCTCCTTTCCCTACTAAGTTAGATATATAAGCCTCCCAAGTCTAACCACCCTTCTGAGTTACTTACCACTAAGAACTTCTGCATGTATGTACACTGCACATACAAAAAAAAATACACTGGTTTCTCTTTTGCTAATCTGTCTTTTGTCAGCTTAATTCACATGCCACATTCAATGAACATAATAGGATAGAGGCAAAGTTTTCCATCCCTGCAACACTTTAGTAATGGTTTGTTAGTTTATGCTTGGATTGAAGTCTTTCCCTGCTAAAAGGCTAATTCTATGTTGCCAAAACAAACAAACAAATAATAGATAGATTTTGGTTTTCCCACCTGGATAGTACATTCATTACTCACCAGTGATAATCTCACTTTATAGGTGAAATATTTAAGAAATTGTGTAAGGTACTTCCATTAAAATAAAAACTTCCTTGTCCATACTGACCTGTAAAACTTTGGCAGAATTGAATGAACGAATGGTCTTTCAAAAATCAAAATCATTAAAGCACCTGGATGGCTCAGTCAGTTGAGCGTCCGACTTCAGCTCAGGTCATGATCTCATGGTTTGTGAGTTCGAGCTCCGCATTGGGCTCTGTGCTGACAGCTCAGAGCCTAGAGTCTGCTTTGGATTCTGTGTGTGTGTGTGTGTGTGTGTGTGTGACTGTGTCTCTCTACCCTTCCCCATCTCATGCTTTCTCTCTGGCTCTCAAAATAAATAAACATTAAAAAATTTTTTTAAAAAATCAAAATCATCAAAATTTCCACAAAAGTTTAATTTCCCCTGATTTAAAATCTAACCATTAGCTATAATGATAATGAGATCTTCATCTCAAAATCCTCAGAGGCCTTTGTATGAAATGATTCCAGGAGGACCCGTAAGTTTATCAAATATTGCCAAAAATGACATTATATGCTCAACAGTTGCAAGCTTCACTCTCAAAGAGAATACCCAACATAAATCCTTACATTATTGGGTTTTGGGAGACTAGGGTTACTGGGAAGAGACACCAGTGAAACTCTATCTTAGAACTGAATTGGAAAGAACCCTTTCAGGTCCTTTTAACTGTAAACACTGCATTTAAACTCCAGGATATGCATTCATGAGTACATGAAAGGTAGTATCAGTGATACCATAAATAATACATTTGTGCCTCTTCAGTGTGCACCCCTGGGATGTTCTTTTGGTGTAATCAGATGGATTTCCTATGCTTGCCACATTAAAATATGGCATACACTTTGGGTATACTCATTCAGACTTTCCAAGCATTCAAAACTGAACCTCCCTGTGCTCCCATTTTATTAATATTTTGATATATTCCCTTACCAGGAGGTATCCAAGACACTATTTCACTGATTAGTGCAAGGATTTATACTCTGGCTAGGAGTTCCTAAACTAGATCATGTTATACATAATTTATACCACACTCTGGGTCAAACAGCAAAAGTAATAGCTCAAGCATTAGAAGTATAATAGATGAGCATAAATTTATCAGACAGAAGTTTTATTTGCTTGCCAGCCTAAGTGGAGTCTGGGCAATAGGTAACACATCTTATTGTACCAAATAAATGCCTTAGGAGAAGTGGAACAAGCAATTAAGTAAAAAGCCACTTGCTTAGCTAATATTGACCAAATTAATCCTTGTAATTGCTCTCCTGGTTGGGTTTAGGCAAACAGAAATTGGACATGCAGTGGATTCCAACATTACTTATTATGATGATTGTCCTTAGTTGTTTTGCTCTCTCTCAGCATCTAACATCCAGGTTCTTAAATGCTGCTGCATAGTCGTGATCCCAAAGCAACAGTTAACTCATGATCAGCATCAGAAGGAACCTGCAGCACTTATGGTCAACCTGGCTGGGTGCTGAGTGACTGAGAGGGGTAGTTGAAGAAGACAGCAATAGATGTAGCACAGACACAACCTATCACACATTGCTCGGAGTTAAATTCCCAAGGTCATCTGGGAATCCATAAACATCTAAGCTCGTTTTCCTTAAGGATCCAGTCTGCTGCCCAAGGGCCAATTGACCATTTGCTGGTTGCCAGCTTACCCAAAAAGAGGAAAGCAATGTTCATCATTTCCAAATATGGCTGTAGTTTTCCTTCTTTCCTCTCTCACCTTTCTTGTAGATAAATCCATAGCTAGATAAAATCAATCTATTATTTTTGTTTTGCATTCAAGAAAATCAGTGTGATAGTAAATAGCAATATATCTTTGGGATATTCTTTTGTTGTCAGGTGGATGGGGGAGACCCCTGGGCCCTGAGGCCTTCACCCAGCTCATTCCTGGGATGTCACTAAAGGCTCTTGGTCTTATCGCAAGAATTCAAGGAAAGATCAGACACGATAGTTGAGTGGTGCAAGTGGGAAAGTTTATTAAAATGAATTAAGGAGGGGCGCCTGGGTGGCTCAGTCGGTTGAGTGTCCGGCTTTGGCTCAGGTCATGATCTCACGGTTCTTGGTTTTGAGCCCCGCATTAGGCTCTGTGCCGACAGCTAGCTTGGAGCCTGGAGCCTGTCTTCAGATTCTATGTCTCCTTCTCTCTCTGACCCTCCCTTACTCACTGTCTTTCTCGCTCTCGAAAATAAATAAAACATTAAACAATAAAAAAAGTAAAATAAAATGAATTAAGGAAAGAAGACCTAAGATGGCAAAGCAGTAGGGGGACCCCCTACGCTTGCCTCATCCCTTGATCACAGCTAGATAAATATTAAATCATTTTGAACACCCAAGAAATCAGTCTGAATGTTGAGATAACAAACTGAAGAACTAGAGGGAGAAAAGAAGACACATTGTGGAAGCCAGGAGGTGCTAAGACATGATTTTGGAGAGAAAAGAACTGTGGGTGCTGTGGAGGGGAGGGAGCTTTGATCTCAGTGAGAGTAGAGAGAGAGACACACAGAGAAAGCATTGCACAGGGGATTGCACAAGAGAACATTTCCCCCCAAAACCACTGATTGGGAAAACTAAAGTGGCTGATAATCATTTTTACAAGCAGCAGAACTCAAAGTCTGAAGATTTAGAAGTCTGCACCACCGCTGGGTGGAGCCTAGGGGGCATAGTAGTGCTCTGGTGAGAAAGGAGGGTGGAGGCCCCGGGAGCAGACAGCATGGTTTGAGGATCCCCTGGGTGGCACTGGGAGAGAGAGTTCCCCTTCTTGGAATGCATTTGGGAGAGGTGGCACAGCCTCTCAGTGGGGGAGGGGGAGGAGCAGGCAGGCACCAATGTGATGCCCCCTTCATTAGCATAGGAACACAGACACCCACTAAGAGCAGCAAACCTTGGTGCCAGCTTTTTGATGGGCTTTACCATATATTCAAAGACCCTGCACAGCTTTTCTGGGACAAACCAGCAGCATAGTGAGACCCTCCCCCTATAGCTGCCCATGACTTCCCCTTTGCCAGCCTCCAGGCATCCTGTTAAAACCTAACTGCTTACTCTAGCACCTTTTTTTTACTCTAGCACTTTGACATGTTACCTAATCTCTATCAACCTCAGTTTCTTTATCTTGAAAAATGGGGACATACATTTCACACCTAGAGAAAATTGAGTGAGATCACCAAAGTTCCAGTGCCCAGCACTGCATCCTGCACAGGTGCAGAAATTCTGCCTTCCCAGGTGAAGTTGATGATAGTGTTCAATCAGGCACTCAAGTGTTACAAGTAGAAAGGAAGTTACATGAAATGCTTAGTGGAATCCTAATCAATTAATTAACCACTGTGTGTGTTAAGCTCCCTGCTCTGGGGAAGACACAAAAGGACAGACAAGATCCCTTCCTTTAGGGGCGCCTGAGTGGCTCAGTTAGTTAAGTGTCTGGCTTCACCTCAGGTTATGATTTCACGGTTTGTGGGTTCGAGCCCTGCATCAGGCTCTGTACTGACAGCTAGCTCAGAGCCTGGAGCCTGCTTTGGATTCTGTGTCTCCCTCTCTCTGACCCTCCCCTGCTCATGCTGTCTCTCTCTGTCTCTCAAAAATAAATAAAAAACATTTAAAAATCCCTTCCTTTAAGGAAACAATATGAGTTGTGGAGATATAATACACATATGAACCAATACTTCAAGAATATGGCCATGGTGGAGCTTAATAATATGAATAAACTGCAGAAGGGCAAAGGAGGGTGAGGATACTTAATGCAAGAAGGCATGAAGGTGTGGAGGAGAAGAGTCAGACTGACCAATCAGAACCCTCCATCTTAGCTCCTTCTGGAGCCCAACAGAGTTCCTCAAGATGGTGTTACAGGTCAATACCCTAGGTTGAAACCTTGAATGATATAAACTCTTTGTGCCTCAGTTTCCTCACCTATAAAATAAGAATTACAATACTCACTTCAGATAGTTATGTACTTTTATGTGATAATTGGTGAGAAGCACTTACCAAATCCAAAGCAGGAAATTTATAGTAGTTGTTATTTCAGTTCACTATAGTTGACATTGCCTTTCTATTCTTCATTCTCTCATATCCCCTCTTGCAACCATGCTGCAAAATATCCACTTTGCTCCCAGTTTTATAAACATTCCTTGCTCTTCCCGGCTTCTCCTTTTATTTAGTCTGAATGTACCCTATCTCCCTCCCTATCCCCACCCCCACCCCCAAACACACACACAACTCATCTGCCACTGCCTTTCTCAGCTTTCAGGGTATAGATTAAATCAGGAAAGTATTTCCAGAGTCATTCAATGCACGTTTTTAGGCTTTAAACAGCACTCTTCACAGACAGCAGTGTATCATAATTGCTTTTGTAGGCAAAAGTCTCTAATTGGCTTATGAGACAAGCACACTATTAGCCTTTGAGTTTCCTAAGGCCAGCAAAACAAGGCACAGAGTAGTCTAGCTAGACCCCCCCAAATCAGGAATTCCTGATTTGGTTTCTCTAGAATAAAGACCAAGTAGCTGCCCCTGCTGTTCCAGAGTCCACTGGCTTCTGCACTGCATGTGTAGGCCATAAGAGGAACAGATCTAGGAATGAGAACCAGGCATCTGACAATCTGTTAATTGTGAGTCCTTAAGCATTTTGAATAATAAACATTTTTGGTGGCTGAAACCCCTGACAATAGTAATTCATAATTCCTGGATTCTATGTGTTCTGGTGTGCATGTGCACACACACGAGTGTAAGTTTAAATGTCACAAATCTGGGGCGCCTGGGTGGATCGGTCGTTAAGCATCTGACTTTGACTCAGGTCATGATATCACAGTTGGTGAGTTTGAGTCCCACATTGGTTGAGCCCGAGCCCCACTGCTGGTGAGCTCCAGCCCTGCTTCGGGTAAAAAAACAAGCCCTGAGTGAGGCCTGCTTCCTTTCCTCTCTCTCTCCCTTCCAATGGCTATCTCTGCCCCTCGCTCACTAGCGCCCTCTCTCTCTCTAAGTAAAATAACATAAAATAAAAGATGAATGCCACCAATCTTGTATTGGGTGGCTTCCTGCATGTTTTTCAAGTTTCAAAACTTGAACTAAACAGAGATATTCAGCTTTATCCTGGGCTGATGTAAGAGAGCATTCATTGTATGGGAATATATGGAAATTATTTTTTAATAAAAGCCTAGTGTTCCCTTTGGATGAATTCCTTAATCTCAGAGTGAAATATTGCATGTGTCACTTTGCATTTATTGTTTCTTTAAACATCACACCTACCTTCTCACGTTTATTAGTTTCATTAAAGATGGCCTGCTTATCTTTTTCATGCCCACCTCCTTAAAGGTGAAGTCAGGCCTCTGGTGCCCCTTTAGAGTCCCCTTCCTCTCTCCCAAACCCTGTCAGCTGCTGCCCTTCCACTTTTGCTATGGAGTTTATGAAAACATGTATTAAATCTAACAACTTTGGTTAGGGTGTCTAGGCAGCAGTGGTGGTGAATAGCTTATCTGGCTGACAAATGTGCTTCCTAAAGATCGACCTTTACCTTGGGCACTGGAAAAGAAAAACAGGATAATCCAAAAGACTCCTGCACAGTCACAGGAACCTGGAGCCATCTGGTCAGGACAAAAATAAATCAGCAATGAAGGCTGCGTGAACCCCCAGGGACCTGGGCAACCAAAATGAGATTACTTGCACTGAAAAGCAGAGGAGACTGTCAGCAGAGACCGTGGAAACAACTCTAATTAACACACATGGAGCAAAGGGCTTCTAGAAGAAAATGCCTTTTATTGTCTGAGGCTGAAACCCTGACAGTAACTTGAAAGTCTCCCAGCTTGATAAAGGCAAATCAAAGCATGTACTGATTGGAGGATAAGCTCTTTTCTGGTACAGAAACACAACAAACCAGAAAACAGAAATGTCATTTAACTGGCATGTAACAAACCAGAGGGCTCCACCGAGCAAAAATTATTCAGCTGCATGGTGTTAAGATGCTCCTCTCTGAGAATTTTGTGTGGAGTCACATTTTTACATATGCTTAGGGTTCTAGATTTAGCAAATCACAGTTATGCAATATTTGGGACATAGTTATGCTAAAAATTGTTTGTTGTTTGTCTGAAATTCAAATTTCACAGGGCATCCTATATTTTAGCTGGCAACCCTACTGTGAAACTAAATGAAAACCACCCAAATAAGAACAAAAACAGGCGATTTATTCAGAGCTCGCTGTAGCGAGGGAGTCTGCCATCATCAGTTCTGTTTTTCAGAGATTCAGGCAAGGGAATGGGAAAATTTTGAGTTTTGTAACCAAAAAAAAAAAAAAAAAAAACAAAAACAAGGAAAGATCAGGTATGCCCTGTGGAAATAAATGAAGACAGACCAAATCAGAAAAGCAAAGGCCATTTATTCTGAGCTTGTGATAGCAAGGGTGTCAGACACTGTCACTTTGGCAGAGACTCAAACGCAGACAGAGAGGGAAATCTTTATAGTAAAGAAAGGGAAGGCTTCAGGTGTGCCCTGACTGGAGGGCATTGGCATGGGGAGTCAGGCTAACTAGAAGTGGGGCATCCTGAGTAACTGGTTAGAGGAGCAGATTTAGCTTTCTCCCATGGTTCCCAATTTGGAAGCAGGAACAAAACTGAAGGTGGCTTGGGTGCCTGGGTGGCTCAGTTGGTTAAGTGTCTGACTTCAGCTCAGATCATGATCTCCTGGTTCTAAAGTTTAAGCCCCACATTGGGAGCTTGGAACCTGGAGCCCACTTCAGATTTTCTGTCTCCCTCTCTCTCTGTCCCTCCACCGATCATGCTCTATCAAAAATAAATTAACATTTTTTAAAAATGAAGGATACTTGTCAGTTATTAATCAAGTCCTGGCCATTTGGAGGTGGCTGTTAACAGAAGTTATTGTTTAGTATCCTGGATTGTCACTAGAGATAGCAAACTGACTTCCTGCAAATCTGATTTATAGCAGGCTGGCTTCCTGGGTTGTTTATTGTTGATAAAAGTTTGGTGTCCTAGGCAGGTTGCTACAGGTTGTGGGACAAAGTTCTATTTTTATATATGGTCTGATCATTGCCATTTGCATATTCAGTCTCGGGTCTCATTAGAGGCTGTTGGCGGGAAAAGCTGAAGGTGGGCTAATAAGAAGCAGGGCATCTTGTTAAAGTTTATTTATTTATTTTGAGAGAGAGACAGAGAGAGTGAGCAAGGAGGAGCAGAGAGAGAAGAGAGAGAGAATCCCAAGCAGGCTCTACAGTGTCAGCACAGTGCCCGATGTGCGGCTTGAACTCACAAACCGTGAGATCATGACCTGAGCCAAAACCAAGAGTCAGACACTCAACTGACTGAGCCACCCAGGTGCCCCCAAGAAGCAGGGCATCTTACGTGACTGGTTTGGGAAGCAGATTTAGCTTTCTCTGGTAAGTGGTGAGTTGAAAGCTGGAGTCAAAAATAGGGAAGCTGGCAGTCATTGATGAAATCATGATGGTTTGGGATCAATTGCAGCAGAACTTGTGGTTTGACCTGCCCAGCAGGTTGCAACAGAGATGGTCATTTGGCAAAGGACCTGCATAGACATTGCTCTAAAGAAGATACACAAATGGCCAACAAGCACATGAAGAGGTGCCCTGCCAGAGTCTTGCTCCAACTGGTCCAGGGGCACCCCGAAGGAGGGCTGGCGTCGGCGCGAAGGAATGGACACAGACAGCTCAGGTGAACCAATCTGGACAGTTTATTGATTTTTTAACAAGCTTATATATGCTTTTACTGCCTATATGTTTGTATCAAGTTTTTGTTTTTATTCTTAGCATGTTCTCAGGGAATTTATCTGTGAGAAAACTTTCTGGTTATTTCCTTCCTCTTTTACTTCAAAGAATTAACCTTTTATCTTACTATTTCTATGCCTGACAAGCTAGAGGGCTAGTTATTTTTTATATTTATTGTTCCAATTGTTATAGCTGAAACAAGTAGAACCTATTCTTTAGAGAAATTGGAGCATGACTGCTTTCTTAGTATCTACCCTTACTGTAACCTTGTATATGCGGCATGTTTTCTTTAAAGTGCCCTTAATAATTAACTAACTGCTAAGTTATAGTATGAAAAATAAGCTGTTTGAATAAGCTGATTGATTAGCAGAAGAGATATCCATAGCTTCGCTTCCAGAGAACCACTTTGCAGTCTTCTCTTGTCAACCCCCTGGGCTGTGCCATCAAGTGGGTGATGAAGTTCAGTCCCTTGGCAGTGCCCAATATCCTTAGTAATCAGGGGAAATGCAAATCAAAACCACGATGAGATACCATTTCATATCCACTAGGATGGCAGTAATTTAAAAGACAGATAATAACAAGTGTTGACAAAAGAGGTAGAGAAAAGGGAATCCTCACAAATTGCTGGTGGTAATGTAAAATGGTGCATCTGGGGGCACCTGGGTAGCTCAGTCAGTTAAGCCTCCGACTTCGGCTCAGGTCATGATCTCACGTTCGTGGGTTTGATCTATCAGCACAGAGCCTGGAGCCTGCTTTCGATTCTGTGTCTCCCTCGCTTTCTGCCCCTCCCCCTCTCATGCTCTGTCTCTCTCTCTATCAAAAAATAAATAAAACATTTAAAAAATAAAATAAATAAAATAAAATGGTGCATCTGTAGTATAAAACAGTTTAGCAGAGCAGTTCCTCAACAACTGGTCACAGAACTGCCATTTGTCCCAGCATGCCACTCCCTGGTATACACCCAAGAGAAATGAAAACATATATCTGCACAAAAGACTTGTACACGAATGTTCACAGCAGCATTATTCACAGTCACCAAAAATGGAAAGAGCCTAAATGTCCATCAGCCGATGAATGGATAAACAACATGTGGTATATCAATGCAATGAAATACTATTCAGCCTTAATGAAGTACTAATGTATGGTACAACATGGTTGAACCTTGAAAATGTTATGCAAAGTGAAGGAAGCAAGACACAAAAGGCTACATCATGTACAATCCTGTTTATATGAAATGATAAAAAGAAGCAAGTCCATAGAGACAGAAAATATGTTAGTGGCTACCAGGGCCTGGGGGGATATGAGAATAGGGAATGACTGCTAATGGGCACACAGTTTCTTTGGGAGGTGAGGAAAATATTTTAGAATTAGTTAGCAGTGATGATTGTACAACTCTGTGAATATGCTAAAAAACACTTAATTGTACAGTTTTAAAAATCCTTTGAGTCTAAATTTAGGAGTTACATTTTCTTCTGCTTTTATTCTCTCTCTGGACTTAGCAAATATAAATTGTCATAGCCTCTTGTTAGTTTTAATCACATGAGTAGACCTGGAAGTCCCTAAACTGCAGTTCTAATGCCCTTTAGCTATCTCTGTTTCACCATCTACAAAAATTTAGCCTGTGTTTTATTTCTCTCAAGCAGAGCCTTCCAAAAGTGTCTGGTCCACCAATATCCAATAAGCTGGTTGACTTTAAGATGGTAAGAGCTTCATGTTTTACCTTTCTCACTGCTGCTGACATTTTTCCAAAGGTCTACTGATAATATATATTCTAAACAAGCCATCCCCAACCCCAGATACACATTCAAATCACCTGGGAAATAAGTTTCGAATGTTGATGCCTGAAGCCCAGACCCAGCTGGATTGGTATAAGGTAGACCTGAAAATTGATATTTTGAAAAGTTCTCATAGAAAATCCCAATGGGCTGACAGAGTTGATGAAAACTGCACTAAAAATAATTATTTTTAAAATTTAGATTTACTAATCATATTTTTATCAAGCAATATAGTTATATAAAGTTCTAAATGTCTAGTGATACTTTCTAAGGCTTTTAAAAATGCAGTTTTTTTGTCCTACCCTTACACATCCCTCATTCTCATTCCCCAGAAGTAACCACATTCAACCTTTTAACTATTTCCTTAAATTATTTACCTCTATTTATCAGTGGTATTATTATACTGATATTTCATATTTTCTTATTTTTAATTTTTTAATGTTTATTTTAAAATGTTTTAATGTTTTATTTATTTGTGAGAGAGAGAGACAGACAGACAGACAGACAGACAGACAACGTGAGCAGGGAGAGAGGTAGACACAGAATCTGAAGACAGGCTCCAGGCTCTGACCTAGCTGTCAGCATAGAGCCCAACGTGGGCTCGAACTGTGAGATCATGACCTGAGCCAAAGTCGGACACTTAACCAACTGAACCACCCAGGTGCCCCTGTTTATTTATTTTTGAGAGAGAGAGAGCAAGCATGAGCGGGGGAGAGGCAGACAGAGACACAGACAGAATCTGAAGCCGGCTTCAGGCTCTGAGCTGTCAGCACAGAGACAAACGTGGGGCTTTATATCATGAGCCATGAGGTCATGACCTGAACAGAAGTTAGATGCTAAACTGACAGCCACCCAGGCCTCCCCATCTGGGATTTTTTTTAATGTTTACTTATTTTTGAGAAAGTGAGTGTGAGAAGGGGAGGAGCAGAGAGAGAGGGAGACAGAGGATCCAAAGCAGGCTCCACTCAGACAGCAGTGAGCCCCACACAGGGCTCAAATCCACAAACTGTGAGATCATGACCTGAGCCAAGTTGAATACTCAATCAACTGAGCCACCCAGGTGCTCCTATACCCAGCTGGTTTTTGACAAAGATGCAAAAACAATCTAATGGAGGAAGGGTAGCCTTTTCAAAAAATGGTGCTGAAGCAATTGGATCTCCATAAGCAAAAAAAAAAAAAAAGAACCTTGATCTAAACTTCAAATCTTGTACAATTAACTGAAAATGGATCATGGAGTGAATGTAAAATGTGAAACTGGTTTTAGAAACAAAACATAGGATGGACACCTGAGTGGCTCAGTCGGTTGAGCATCTGACTTCAGCTCACGTCATGATCTCTCATTTGGTGAGTTTGAACCCCATACCGGGCTCTGTAATGACAGCTCAGACCCTGGAGCCTGCTTTGGATTCTGTGTCTTCCTCTCACTCTGCCCCTCCCCTGCTCATCCTCTGTCTCTCTCTCTCTGAAATAAATAAATATTAAAAAAAATTTTTTTAAGAAACAAAACATAGGGGAAAAAAACTTTAGGATCTAGGACTCAGTAAAGAGTTCTTAGGCTTGACATCCAAAGCACAATCCTTGAAAGGGAAAATTGATGAACTGGACTTTATCAAAATTTAAGACATTCGTTCCATTTAAAGACATTGTCAAAAAGATTAAAAGACAAGTTGCAGACTGGTAGAAAATATTTGCCAGCGCCATATCTGACAAAGGCCTTATACCTAGTATACACAAAAAACCCTCAGAGCACAACAGTAAAAAATCAAACAATCCAACTAGAAAGTAGGCAAAACACATGAGCATACATTTCACCAAAAAGGAGATATGGATGGCAAATAAGTCTCTGAAAAGATGGTCAATAAGACTGGCCATTACAATGAGAAAGAATGAAATATGGCCATTTGTAGGAAAGTGGATGGACCTCCAGGGCGTCATGCTAAGCGAAATAAGTCAGGCAGAGAAGGACAGAAACCATATGTTTGCACTCCTAGGTCTAACAGGAGAACAGGAGAAACCTAATGGAGGACCAGGGGGAGGGGGAGGGAGAAAGAGAGTTGGGGAGAAAGAGAGATGCAAAACTTGAGAGACTGTTGAATGCTGAAAATGAACTGAGGGTTGAAGGGGAAGGGGGAGGGGGGAAAAGAAGTGGTGGTGATGGAGGAGGGCACTTATGGGGAAGAGCACTGGGTGTTGTATGGAAACCAATTTGACAATAAACTATTTTAAAAAATTAAAAAATAATAATAAATAAATTTTAAAGAAAAGACCAGCCATTAGTGAAATGTAAATTATGACTACAATGTGATATCACTAGGCATCTATTAGACAGCTGAAATAAAAAACAGTGATAAATACTAAGTGCTGGTGAGGATGCAGAGAAATGGGATCTCCATACATTGCTGGTGTGAATGTAGGAGGGGACAGCCAGTCTGAAGAAGAGTTGGTGGTAAAGTGAATACAAAGAGGTAACATGAGGATATTCTTTGGTGGTAATGGACAAGCTTGATTGTGGTACTGGCATAAAACTACACACACACACACACACACACACACACACACAGTTTTTTTTTTTTAACAGTAAACACTGAACGAGGTCTGTAGTCTAATTAACAGTACTGCATCAGTGTCCATTTCCTAGTTTTGATATTATACTACAGCTATGTAAGATGCCATCACTGGGTGAGGATCAAGTTGTACTGTTTTTAAAAATTTTTAATGTTTATGTATTAGTGAGAGACAGAGAGAGAGAGAGAGCATGAGCACGGGAGGGGCAGAGAGAGGGGAAGACACAGAATCCGAAGCAGGCTCCAGGCTCTGAGCTATTAGCACAGAGCCTGATGCAGGGCTCAAACTCATGAACCATGAGATCATAACCTGAGCCGAATTTGGATGCCTAATCAACTGAGCCACCCAAGCACCCCGAAGTTGTACTATTTTTCAATTTCCCGTGAGTTTATAATTATTTCAAAACAAAAAAATTAAGTAGTATATCCCTCAAAAGAAGTCTGTTCCTTCTACCAGTTGGCTAGGCCTCCTGTGACCTAAGCTGGCCAATCTGCATCAACCTCCCTCTTAGGCATAATATTTGGATAAAAGGAAGTCATGTTACACAAATCAGCCAATCAGAGTCCTTCTTGGGATCTTTTATTGCCTACCAAGAAAGAGAACATGGGGGAACCCTTATAATGCTATTTGAATTCCTAGATCCAGCCGTGCCTCAAAGCATAGAACCTGCATTTCCTAATTGTTCAAGCCAACAAATTCCTCTAAAACACTGATGTATGATAGGGAGAATCCAAAAGGCCAGCGGTCAAAATAATTACTGACTATAGTTTTTACCTTGTTTCTATTTCCTTCTATCTAAGTCTCTCTGAGTCTTTGAAAATATAGGGTAAAAAATGAGCTATATCCATTGAGAAGCTTAGATGGAAATAACGATGGTGCAGTTAACATCAATGTAATGTTTGGATATAGAAATTTTCTGTAAGTGCCTGAAATTATGCCATAAAAGAATCTACCTTCCCTGTGCAGATATATGGCCCTTTTGCCAATGAAATTCATTTCTGTTTAAGTTGAATGCAATAAGCATATAACACGAGGAGGCAGATATGGAAGATCATAGTCAGAAGTTAAGTCAACTTGCAGATATGAATCAATCATGAAGTGTCTAACTAAAGTATCCATATGGATGATTATTATCTCATGACAACAAGGCAGCCTCAGTTGCCTAGGTGACTCCCACAGGAAGATGTTAGCCATGTGGCTTTCTTTATAACCTGGCAGGATAGGCTATTATCTCCAGATAATCTCCAGCTTTCTCCAGAAGCTCCAGATAAATGGGTCCTTGTTTTTCATCTTCCAGGACGTGGCAACATAAGTTCAAATGAGACAAGCCAGAGCCTACAAGTACACTCACTAAACCCTTTTCACAAAGGAGCTGGCTCATCTTCAGATGTCCAGGCAGGATGGATATAATGCCCAGGAGCTGTGGGAGCAAATGACAGAGAGCAGTCCAGGTCAGTAGTTAGATGAGTTGGGTGAGGTGGCAGAAGTAGATCCAGTTTAAGTACCAAGAATTATGGCTAGCTCTCGGAGTATGGTGGCAGAGTATCAAAGAACAAGCTACACATAGATGGTGATTCTTGGAAGCCTAAGCAAGTTGTCAGTCAGCCTCAGGGGCATCTTACAATGGGGGACAAAACTATGTGCGCTGGACTGGCTATGAAAGACAAAACTTGATTCCATGGGTAGTCAGTGGGGAAAGGTATTAGGACATGCTGGAAAGAGATAAGCACAGAGCTCTAATCTGGGATCATCCAGGGGAGGGTATACATCATTGTGGCAGATACCCAAGCTGAAGAAACAAGACAGAAGCCCGGTTCTGTGAAATGGGCTATAAAGACCCAGAAATCAATTGAGAAGCAAGCAGAGCCCAATGTTGAGCCCCAGAATGTTAAAACAGAGCTCCTGAAACTTCCACTGAGAACAGACAGCATTTGTAAAGAATGAGGCAAGATTCAGCCTCTAGGTGGAAACTGAGGAGTCCATTTAGAAAAAAAAAAAAAAGGATAATAGTGACTGGGAACCCAGCTGGAAATGTCACTGCTACCATCGTGAAACCTCCCTCAGTTCTATGTAAGCCACTTTTTTTTTAAATAATAGTTTATTGTCAAATTGGTTTCCATATAACACCCAGCGCCACTTTTAGAGCTGGATTTTGTTTTTTGCAAAGGGTTATTCCATTCCTTATAAGAACATTTTCTAGGGGCGCCTGGGTGGCTCAGTTAAGCGGCCAACTTTGGCTTTTTGTGAGTTTGAGCCCCGTGTCGGGCTTTGTGCTGACAGCTCAGAGTCTGGAGCCTGATTCAGATTCTGTGTATCCCTCTCTCTGCCCTTCCCCTGCTCGCTCTCTCTCTCTCTCTCTCTCAAAAATAAACACTAAAAAAGAAAATTTTCTATGTATATATGTCATAATTTAAATGGTTATCAGCCATTTATACCTTAGCATGAATTTGCTTATATTTTTCCTTCCTGAGAGCAGGTTTGATGGAAATTGGAAGAAATTATAGCAGTCTTACTGAGAGGCTAAGAGCCAGCCACTGTGCTATGCACTAGGGATATAAAGATAAAGCAAAGCACATGTGCTTCATCTCTGAAGAATTTTACAATCTTCCATACTAACAGTGGGAAGGAAGCCACTAAATGGGGGAAAAAATAGGTGCAAGAGGAAAGTTGGGTTGATTATAATAAACAAATATCTTCTTATTTTCTGGTGTTTCCAAATAGGACTCATCTTTCCATGGAAATCCCACAAATGATCCTTGCCATCTTTCCACAGCTCTTAGCCCAACAACCTAATTCTTCAAATAGCACCAGAGTTTCTTGGCCCATGCTTACAATCAGGAGGAGAGATGATGGAAGATCATTTTGTTCCATATACTTTGATTTATTGACAAGGAAATCCCAGCCCAAAGAGATAAAGCAACTGGAAGGAATCATGAAAAGAGTTCATGACGGAAGATCGTGGATTCCCCAAAGCCTCACATCAAAACCCTCTCAACTGCATCATAGCATCTCCTAACAATAGGTCAGAAAAACTACAAATAGCAGAGAAACCCCATGTCACTTGTTTTCCAATGTCCACTACATAAACTTCAAACCCCTGGGCCTGGCTTTCAAAGCCTCCACTCTCGTTGGTCTACATAACTGCACTACTTGATCTTCCATTACTCATATACTTAACTCATTTGACTCTTATATTACCTGCACTGCTTTCCTATTTCCATGCCCTTGCTCATACCATCCTCTCCACCAGATACCCTACTACCGCCATCTCCATATAAAGAATTCCTACCAGTTCTTCAGTGCTGTCCCATTCACAAAGTCATCTACAATCTCACCCACCAGAAAAGATCTCTAACTATTTTTTGTGCTTGTGCCATTTCAATGGCTCTTACCACATACTACTGTAACAGTCTTATCTGCCCAAATGAAAGACAGGGACTCTAATGCATATCTGGAACTCCCCTGATATTCCCAGCACAGTAAATTCTGGGCATCAAAAGTAAACAAATAAATGAATAGAATAGAATAGAATAGAATAGAATAGAATAGAATAGAATAGAATAGGAGAGTAGAATTAACTTGAATTCATGTTGTTGACCAAAAGGTGGAGACCAAATCACAGCAATGCTGTTCCAAAGCTTAGCCTGGCTGGGGCACACTAGATAGGGCAGAGAAGGAGAAACTAGAAGGAGACTGCAGAGGGACCAATTAAGGGACCTGTGATTATTACGGCGTGAGGAGATAAAAGTAGAGATCCAGATGGTAGAACTGGACCTGGACAGGAAAGAGCAAACTGGAAACACATTGCAAGCTAAGACATGGGGCCTGCAGGAGATAAGGAATAAAGCTTTAATATGGGAGACTAAATATGGAGGTACCCTAGATACAAGTAAACACACAGTGATTGCCAAACTATTGTGCTTTTTAAAATAGTTTTATGGTTTTATTAACACAAATATGACATGCACATAAGCTGTATGTTCATTTTTTAACTCTTTAAAGTGTTATTTATTTTTGAGAGAGAGAGAGCAAGAGACAGAGTGTGAGCGGGGGAGGGGCTGCAAGAGAGGGAGACACAGAATCTGAAGGAGGCTCCAGACTCTGAGCTGTCAGTGCAGGGCCTGACACGGGGCTTGAACTCATGAGCTGTGAGATCATGACCCGAGCTGAAGTTGGACACTTAACCAACTGAGCCACCCAGGTGTCCCCTGTCTTTTTATTCATTTTCTTTGCTGCACAGCCTGGCATTGGGCTCAGTGACTCTGATGGCCAGGTGGGCTGCTCTTTCCACAGTGGCTTTGCCTCTTCTTGGAGGAGACATTGTGAGCAGTCTCAGCACATTAAGATATGTTGCACATCGGCAGCACTTCAAGCTCCTTGATACTGTGGACTAGAAACTTCCAGAAGCCACTGGGCAACAAGTGCTTTGTTTTCTTATTGGTCCCATAACCAATATTAGGCATCAGATCTGGCCCTTGAATCTTCTGCACACCCTATTGTCAAGGCCTCTGGTTTCTGCCAGTTACACTTAATCTTGACATATCGGTCTGACTGATGCTGAATGAAATTCTTGGTCCTCTTTTTAATGCTCTTGGGCTTCACAAGGGTTCTGAGGGCAGCCATGATGCTGAGTAGGAGATAGCTGCCACTTCCACAGGCAACACGGAGAAAGAAACTGCTTTTCTCCTTTTTTTAAAGCGTATTTACATTTATTTTGAGAGAGAGAGGAGGGGAGGAACAGAAAGAGAGGAAGAGAGAGAGAATCCCAAGCAGGCTCCGCACTGCCAGCACAGAGCCCGATTCAGGGTTGAACTCACAAACTGTGAGATGGTAATCTGAGCCAAAACCAAGAGTCAGACACTTAACCAAGTGAGCCACCCAGACACTCCTGCTTTTCTTCTTCTTGATGAAAGTTGTGAGTGTAGTTACTAATCATTCATTTTCTAAAAATTTGGTGGAAGGTCTTGGCAGTCTCTGAAGCACAGAAATGTGGGCTATATCCCCAGGAACCCTGCCCTGCACCTCCTCTCTCCCCCGCACCCATGCTCTGTGGCAGCCCAGGCAGGGTTGTGGAGCTCCAGCTAACCTCCTTTCAAGGACTGCATTTCAATTTATCTTGTATTTTGGGTTTGCCTTAAGATATATCTTGAAAAAAGGAATTTACTGTTTTAAAGGTGTTTTATGTGACCCAGTAATTCCATCCCTTTCATTCAAGAGAAATGAAAATAAATGTCCACACAAAACTCTGTGCATACATGTGCAGAGCGGCACTGTCATAGCCAAAAGGTAGATGCAAGTAAAACGTCCATCAACTGATGAATGGATAAACAAAATGTGGTTTACCAGTGCAATGGAATATTATTCAGCCTTAAAAAGCAATGAAGTACTGATACATGCTAAAAAGCAGGTGAACCTTGAAGGCATTATGCTACATGAGAGAAACCAATCACAAAAATCACATATTGTATGATTCCACTTATATGAAATGTCCAGAATAGACAAATACATAGAGACAGAAAGTAGATTTGTGGTTGCCTGGGGTGGTGGGGAATAAGAACTGACTTTTAACGGGCATGAGGTTTCTTTTATGGGGGTCAAAACTGTTCTAAAATTAGATTGTGGTAATGGCTACTGGACCTTATAAATACATTTAAAAACCACTTTTATATTTTTTAATGTTTTATTTATTTTTGAGAGAAAGAGACAGAGCATGAGCAGGGGAGGAGCAGCAAGAGAGGGAGACACAGAATCCGAAGCAGGCTCCAGACTCCAAGCTGTCAGCTCAGAGGCTGACATGGGGCTCGAAATCAGGGACCAAGAGATCATGACCCAAGCCAAAGTCGGACACTTAACTGACTGAACCACCCAAGCCCCCCTAAAAACCAATTCTAAAAGGTGAACTGTGTGATCTATGAATCACATCTCAATAAAGTTGTCTTTTTTATCTTCAAATTTAAAATTTTAGAATCCTTCACTCTAAGGCAGTGATTCTTTTATTTTTTAATAATTTATTGGCAAATTGGTTTCCATATAACACCCAGTGCTTCTCCCCACAAGTGCCCCCCACCATGACCATCACCCCCCTCCCTCCCTCCCCCTCCTCCTTCATTCCATCGTTCATTTTCAGTATTCAGTAGTCTCCCTTGATCTGTGTCCCTCACTCTCCCCCGCTCTCTTTCCCCCTTCCTCTCCCCATGGTCCCCTGCCAGGTCTCTCCTGTTAGACCTATGAATGCAAACATATGGTATCTATCCTTCTCTGCCTGACTTATTTCGCTTAGCATGACACCCTCAAGGTCCATCCACTTTCCTACAAATGGCC
>PISW01013118.1:0-28031 GCA_004023785.1 Mungos mungo
TATCTAAAATATACAAGGAACTCACCAAACTTCACACCCACAAAACAAATAACCCAGTGAAGAAATGGGCAGAAGACATGAACAGACACTTCTCCAAAGAGGACATCCAGATGGCCTACAGGCACATGAAACGATGCTCAACATCACTCATCATCAGGGAAACACAAATCAAAACCACACTGAGATACCACCTCACGCCCATCAGAGTGGCTAAAATGAACATATCAAGAGACTATAGATGCTGGCGAGGGTGTGGAGAGACGGGCACCCTCCTACACTGTTGGTGGGAATGTAAACTGGTGCAGCCACTCTGGAAAACAGTGGGGAGGTTCCTCAAAAAATTATCCATAGAACTCCCTTATGACCCAGCCATAGCATTGCTAGGGATTTACCCAAGAGATACAGAAATGCTGATGCATAGGAGCACATGGACCCCAATGTTCATAGCAGCAATGTCAACAATAGCCAAAACATGGAAAAAGCCTAAATGTCCATCACCTGATGAGTGGATCAAGAAGATGTGGTATATATACACAATGGAATACTACATGACCATGAGAAAGAATGAAATCTGGCCATTTGTAGGAAAGTGGATGGACCTTGAGGGTGTCATGCTAAGCGAAATAAGTCAGGCAGAGAAGGATAGAAACCATATGTTTGCACTCATAGGTTTAACAGGAAAACAGGAGAAACCTAATGGAGGACCTGGGGGAGGGGAAGAGGGAAAGAGAATTGGGGAGAGAGAGGGACGCAAAACTTGAGAGACTACTGAATGCTGAAAATGAACTGAGAGTTGAAGGGGAAGGGGGAGGGGGAAAAAGAGGTGGTGGTGATGGTGGAGGGCACTTATGGGGAAGAGCACTGGGTGTTGTATGGAAACCAATTTGACAATAAACTATTTAAAAAAAAAAAAGCTTGCAATTGTAAATTCTTTCTCTGCCCCTTTGAAATGTATACAACCCAGGAACTATTTCTCAAGTGTGTGGGAATCAACTCTTTGAAAGTAAACATCTAAGGAGACAGCAGCCCTATCTCCCAGTCTCTGCGGGAGAGTAGGAGTCTAACTTTGATGGACACCAATTAGTAAGTAAATGTCCTAAGCAGAGTGAAAGACATTTGTAAGCTCAGGAATAATTTAATGTGCTCAACACATCCCATTGATCAACCTCCCCCTTAATGTCTTCCAGTGTTTTTCCACTAGCTCCTCCAAAGCTCAAAAATCCCTCCCACTTTTGTTTCGAGGAGATGAGTTCAGTCTCCCTTCCCTTTTGCAGCAGCCTCAATAAAGTCTTCCTCCCCTGTTTAACTTTGTCTGGTGCAATTTTTGTTTTGACATAATTTGTTAAAGTATAATTTTCCTAGTTCCAAAAATAATGTAGGAAATAAAGTAGAGCTAAATAATATCAAACATAGAAGGAAAAGAAGAAAAAAATGAACATAGGTGGTAATAATGGAGCCAGCCAAACTGCCCTGAAAGTCTAGCTAGGAAAGGTGGCCATGAGAAAAAAAGCTATCTAGTATTCACTGGGGAAAGACAGGATAGGATATTACAAGCCAACCTGGGGTAACAGTGGTTATGTGGGGGGAAATCAATTTATAAATATTGTCTTGAAATGTACAGCCTTACCTATAAATTGAGATGGTCCAGGCATATCACTCATTTTATCTGTCTATAGGTAAGATGTCTTTCAATTTCTCATGGATGTCTCTAATCATATGCAATATTCTGTCATCTTGTAAGTGACTTCCTCATTTTGTCCCTTTTCACTCTGAATGTTCCATGGGCTCTTGGCTCTCCTGGCTATGCGTGAACTCTGACCTGGATTTTGAAGGTTAATCTCTAGTTATCATGGGCCTTTTATAAAGTCCTGCCTGACTTATAGGTCAGGGCCCATCATCAGCTTTATCCTCTGAATTTTTCCGACTGTCCAGGGAATATGTTCTTGTTCTAGGATGTGCTAAAACAGCAGGATATTCTTATGTGAGTCAGATGAATAGATCATTAGCCTGTGGAGTGTGGCATTTAGAAATGTTTTATAGTCAAACATCTGATCAGAACATTTATGAGTAGTGCTCACATAAATCCTTCAGCAAATTATATCTATAAATGCAAATAAAAACATCTTGGAAGCATATTTTCCATCATTAATCATAAATATGTTGCTCCTCACAGTTATGAATTCAGCAAAGCAAGCAGAGTTTTATGTAACAATGGATCTTAAAACACTGTTAGGTGAAATATAAGATATGTAAATTAAGATATTTAGCCTAGCCAAACAACAAAGTCATTGGAATTAGTAACAGTATAAACAGATATCATTAGAAACTAATCCTCTTTTCCATGTCTCTAGCATAGACATGTATGATTATTTATATGAACCAACAATCACCAGATGTGTATTACCAAAATCAGCATCAGGAAAGCTGTGTAATTGGGTGTCTATTTTCCTTTATGAAAAATTGGCTTATTACCTCTTACATGCTCTATTGTTAAAATAGACACTAAAGTCTGTAGAGTCAAGAATCTCCAAATCGGCAGGTAATATATTCTAGAAATATGGATGGGATTTTTAAAAACCATTTTATAGTGCTTTCATGCTTCTTTCATCAAGCGAGCTCAGAACTTTTCAGTTTTCGCAAATATGCCCTAGAATTCTGTGAGTCACCAGAATAATGGATACACGTTGGCATTCTGTGAAAGGGGAGGTGCTTTCTCTCACTTTGGGAAAAATAAATGCATCTTCTCTGGGAACTTATTATTACATTTTTGTTTAGAAAACAAAAGAAACATGAAAAAAAAGAACATTGGCTGTTTTTTTCTGTAGTACATATCAACTCTGAGAGTGCACAGGAATTTTAAATAAACACTATATATTGTTGAAATAAATTTCAAGTCTATATTTTACTACTCTCTATGAAATATTTTCCATGTGCTTCTGGTGATTTTTGCTCTTTCAAATAAGTCCTTTTTCAATTAAACTATCAGATTTAAGTGCAAAGTTCTAACACAGATGGAAGTATCCACTAAGTGAACTATTATGTTCTTAATAACATATTTCCAAAATAATCATCAAAAGAGGCAGCGGCTGAGAGCGGCGAAGTGTGGCGGTCTCGGGGGTCTTGGGAACTTAGGAGTGCATGGAGAGGGCCTAGGATCTCCCCTCACCACCACTTCCTGGTCTGTTGGCCACATCCCTGGAAGCCCCTAAGCCCTCAGGGTCTCAGGCCTGGCTCTGCCACTGACAATCTCTGGCCACTGACCCCAAACAACAAGTACGTGAAGCTGAACATGGGCAGCTCGTTGTCTACACCATGCTGTGCACCCTCACTGGCCACGTAGAGGTGCCCACTGACGGGAGAGGTTGGATGCTGATGCACCAGGGCAGCTGCCCCTTTGGTACAATCCTCAGCTACCGCTGGGCAGGTCCGAGTCACTGCTGGAGAATTCCAAAGACCTGAGGAAGCGGCCAGGGCGACCGCAATGGCAGCTGGTGCTGGGCCCGGCCTGACCAAGCACTGCCCGCTAGCACTGCCGCTCACAGGTCTTCAGATCAACAGGAAACGCACTGCAGGAGCTGTAGCTAAGGAACCACACCCAAGCCTCATCCATACCCGGACTAACTGAGATGCCAAGAGCCTGGATTCCAAGCTGATGCTCTAATGGGATCGAACTTCAGGGGCTCTTGGGAGGGGGATAGCTGTTTTTCAATGGAAAGAATTTGAATCAAGGGGGCCAGAAGGTGGCCTGTGGAGCCAGCCACCAAGGCAGTCCCCAGTGATTCTTACTCCCTAGTATTCATTCTTTCGTGTAGTTTCTTTCCACACTGAACAGGGCTGACAAAGCTAGGTGATAAAAGACATTGTGGCCTCCACCTTGCTCTCTTTTGGATTATTTCCTCTGGAAAGCCAACTGTCATGTTGAGGGGAGACACTCAAGCAACCCCATGGGGAGGTCCAGATGACAGGCATCAGAGGTTCCTGCCAGTGGCCAGCATGAGCTTGCGGCCACAGGAATAAGCTTTCTCAGACAGAACCCTCCAGACCCAGGCATGCCGTCAGATTCCTGCGGCACTGGCTGACTCATTACAGCCTCCAGAAACCCCATGCTGAGAGCACCCAGCTAAGCCACTCTTGAATTCTTGACTCACATAAATCTTTATTGGTGATTTAACAAATAAATAACCCATAAAATATGCAAAGTAATAAAAAGAATGGATGGAAAGACGACTACTTGCCAGGATTTAGAAATGGAACACAGTTTAAGGACTAAGCTCCTTTGAGGTTCAAGTCACATCATTTTAAATGTAGAGAATGAATCTATGTGGAAAAAAATTGATTACGAAGGGAAATGCACATTAGAATGATTTTAAAAAACAATGTGAGGGGCGCCAGGGTGGCTCAGTCAGCTGAGTGTCAGACTCTTGATTTGGGCTCAGGTCATGATCCCAGGGTCATGGGATTGAGCCCACATTAACGTGGAGAGCCTGCTTCAAACTCTCTCTCTCCCTCTGTCCTTCTCCCCCATTCACATGCTTGTGCTCTCTCGCTCGCCGGCGCTCTCTCTCTCAAAAAAAAAGGTAACTTGAATATGAGAGAAGACGTTACTGGTGCTTTGAGACAAATACACAAATACACTTCCTGTAATGACCTCACATTTTACATGATTTTTTCCTTCGATTTGTCCTTTTATTTCTTCAAAAATTTAATATCTGATGGCTTAAAGTTTCTTTCCAAAGTGAGAATTATCTGAAGAGAGGTGGGAACATATGACAGAATGCATTGATTTTTCATTATCTGCACATTTGCTGATTTACTGTATTCATATGTAGAAAAATATAGTTAAATTATTGCAAAGCCAGGATCAGCTTATGAAAAGCCAGAAAAAGGGCCCAAAATAACGCTCAGAGCCATTGCATTATTGACTTAATGGTCTGTCTTAATGAACTGTGTAACCACCCTCTGTTAAGCATGTTGCTTGTTTACCTAATTTCACATTGTTTTCTCCCTTAAATGTTCCAAACAGTGAAGTCGTGGAGTAATTTGAATCCCTATTGATTGCCATCTCCTAGGGCTCTGTCTTGAACTGGTCCTGCTTGAACTGGTCTAAAACGTTCTGACTGAAGGATGCTTAAGTAACAAAACAGAGGTGGCCGCAAACAGTGAGATGTGCTTTACTTACTCTTCCTCAGGCCAAACACACAATCATGGAATTTGTTTCATAAAAATGTCAGAGACACGTTTCATTTCCAACTAAGAATTTAAAACGCAGCCGATGTTGTATTTGTTGAAGCTGCGCCGGAGATTCAGACTTTGCATTAATATCTCTCAGTGACCAGAACTCTAACTGGACCCAGTGTTTGAAAAGGGTTCATCACTCTTCTCGATGTTAGTCCTGATTGCACCCTTTTAAAGAATTCTAATCCTGTGTGCCTTCAAAGTTAAACTCCCAAAATCTACCTCAAATAAAATGCTGGATGATACACTGGATTAAATCAATTCTAATGATAACCCATTTGGATTCCAGCCAAACTATCCACTCAAAGTCAGCTGTAAGCAATTCTTCATTCTACAATATGTTAGTCTTCACTTCTCTTCTAGGCTCTGAATGGGCTAATACGCCTGCTCTATTGAGGGTCTATTCTATAACACATCTAAGCTTCCTAGACTGAAGTGTGGGCACAGTGAAGTTATTTTATTCAAGTGTTACAACATGTATATATTGCCTCCATTTGCTTACATTGGACACTATTTCATCAACTAGGAGGTGAAAAGTTTGTTTTCACAGGATTAAGTGTGAGAATGTATTCACAACTGGCACACATTAAACATTTAATACATGGCAGCTATTGTTACTTTTGCTGATTTTTTTAAATTAAGAAAGTTTAAAATGTTAAGTTTTTATGGAACTATATATGCAGAAGAGTGCTCATGTAATCAATTTACAGTCTAATAAATTCTCAAAGGCTAAAATTTGAACATGAAATCTCAACATTCCCAAATAAAAATCTTGTTTTATATCACATTTTTTCTAATTTTTTTCTCAGTGTAATCTAAAACCTAAGAAATGTTTAGTCAATACCATAGATTCAACAACAGTATAAGCTTGATGGTAGAGTTTTATTACCTATATATTGATCTGAACCTCTGTTCACAAAGCAATATAAATATGATCATTTTTCTTAACCAGGCATTACCTATTAAAAACAGATTTTTTTCTCTTTATGTGTGTGGGAGGTGAGAAGGGTATAAAGAATAGAATTAATTTTTATTGAGTACTGTCAGACAGTACTGTGAGTACTGTCACGGGCACTGTGACGGACACTGTCGTGTTGTTCTTTCATGGTACGAGGAGTGTATCCTCACCGTATCCCTGTGCAGAAAATACTGATTTTTACAGATAAGGAAACTGAGACACAGACAGATGAACGATCTCGCCCAATACCCACACCTTGTCCACAGAGCCCTGGAATTCCAATTCCAGTGTGACTCCACGGTCTCTCAACCGCCCCAGGCTGGCACGCACAGTGCAACTGTCCTCTCGTGATCAAATCATCCAGTTCCAGTAGTTCGTTTTTCAAGACTGCTGCTATTGAGTTTTATCATTACAAATACTATTCCTTGTGTTAGTCAGACTTTTTTTTTTAATTGTTTCTCAGGTTCAGCTTGAATAAATTCTTTCTTACCTACAGGCCAAGAGAACACTTCCCCCAAGCCACACACTGTCTTTCTGTGCTCAATCTCGTATGGTCACCTTCCTCTCTTAGTCAGGGTCAGAGAAAGTGAGCCAGAGAGGAATTTAAACCCATCAGCTAAAATAAGTCCAAATATAAAATTGATTAAAGCCCCTGGGTGTGTTTCTATTGGGAAAATCAAAATTCTGGCTTCTTATTTTACCTATTCCCACATGATTAATTACTGACTGAATATTTCTATTTGGAAGCTCATGTTCATTATTTTTTATCAGACCACATCCTGCCTCCATACTTTTTCTTTCCCTTTCATGTTTTCCCTAATCATCTGCTATGAAAAACCTGAAGAAATGTTGGACTCTTCTTCACCCATTCCCCTTTGTCCAAAAGGTCATTAAGTTCTAGGGTGCCTGGGTCGCTCAGTTGGTTAAGCATCCAACTTCGGCTCAGGTCATGCATGATCTCACAGTCCGTGGATTTGAGCCCTGCATCGGGCTCTGTGGTGACAGCTTGGAGCCTGGAGCCTGCTTCGGATTCTGTGTCTCCCTCTCTCTCTGCCCCTCCCCCACTCGCTCTCTATCTCTCAAAGACATTAGAAAAAAAATTTTTAAGGGTCATTAAGTTCTGTAGAGTCTTCATTTGAATTGTCTGCCTCTCTCTCCCCCATGTTTCTCACTGTACAAAACAGACCAAGTGTTCACTGAATAATTCCTTCATCAATTCCTTACATCTCTGGTCTATTTCTCATCTGCCTTAAGTTGTTTCCATTAACGATCCTCTTGCCATGTCTTTCTTCCACTTGCTTAACTTTTAAAGTAAAATCCTTCCTGTTGCCCAGTTATTAAAGTCTCATCCTGGCCATGCAAGTGCTCCATAATCCGGCTCATCTGGTCTTTAAAGCATAGACATTCTAAGTCTTACATCTGCTGCTCATGCTTTTCCCACAAATACCGTACATGCTCGCTCCCTTCATATGATTCTACTGTATTAAGAGAAGCCATGACATGATATTCTAAGCAACTTTATTCAGCACTATGCTGAATTAAGAAGGCAACAGGTATGTGAAAATTAAACTGAAGAGCAAACTATTAATATTTATTAAATAATGTCCAGGACATTTTTTTTTCTTTTTTAGAAGAGCATGATAAGAAAATTTTTTTAAAGGGGGGGGCGGGGTGCCTGGGTGGCTTAGTCCATTGAGCATCTGGTTTCAGCTCAGGTCGTGACCTCATGGTTTGTGGGTTCGAGCCCCGTGTCAGGCTCTGTGCTGACAACTAGCTCAGAGCCTGGAGCCTGTCTTCAGATTCTGTACCTCCCTTTCTCTCCGACCCTCCCCTGCTCACACTGTATCTCTCTCTCTCTCTCAGAAATAAATAAAAACATTAAAAAAAATTTTTTTAAAAGACCATGATATAATTAACTAATATAAGTATTTGTATTCCCTCTTTCAAAACAACTATACTTGTGTGAAAACCCATTTACTTTCCACTGCCCAGAGGTTATTAATAACTTTTTACTATAAATGACAAAGCAATTGCTTTAATATTAGGCCTGATTTTCCACTTAAAAAATTTATCCTCCCTCAACATCTTGTTATAGGTATGAAGCCCATCATTTTAATATCAACAATCCCATTTTTTCCCCTTTTCTTTTTAGCGTTCCCTTATTCTCATTATTGATTTCTTACATTGGTCACTATGCACTACTTTATTTCCACTTAATTTATATCAAGCATGTATTAGTTTCTCATGGTTGCAGTAACAAGTTAGAAAATGATTTTCTCTTTTTCTTCTGTATTGTGCTGTCTCCCAGTGTCTTGAAGAGTTGTCTGATGTATTCCAGATGCTCAATTAATATCTGTCAAATGATAACTTCATTTTGTCTTCATTTTTATGATGATGCACACATCTTTCAGTGAATACAGCTGGCCAGCCACTAAAGGTTCTATCTTAAAAGTGGTGAGCCCGCTGGCTCTGAGAGGACTCATGTGAATGCTTGATCAACCAAGAGAGAAGTTATTACAGAGAGTTCCTATATTGGGAATCGATGTAGACCAAATGATTTCCCAACTCTCCTTCAAACCAGATTCTAGAGTTCCATATATACTGGGGAATTGGCCTCATTAACATTCATACATGGACTCATGAGTGGAGTTTTCATTTTTTGTCCTTTTTTTCCATTTCTTAAGATATATTTTGATGCTATCTATCATGTATTTATTTCCTGTGGCTACAGTCACAAAATGCCATAAACTTAGGGGTTTAAAGCAACAGAAATTAATTCTCTCACATTTCTGGAAGCCGAAGTCTAAAGTCAGTGTCAGTGAATAAATATCAAACTGTTGGAAAGGCCGCACTCCCCCAAGAGATTTTAGGGAAGAATCTGTTCTTCCAGCTTTGGGGGGCAGCCAGCACTTCTTGGCTTGTGATCGCATTACTCCGATCTCTGCCCACATGTTCATATCGTCTCTTCCTCTGTATCAAATCATCCCCTGTCCCCTTTCTACCAGGACACTTATGTTTACACTTAGGGCCCATACTGATAATACAAAATCATTTTCTCACCTTCCTCCATCACAACTGAAAAGACCTTTCTTCTCTGTAATGTAACATTTATAGCTTCTGGGGATTCAAACTTGGTATCTGTGGGCAGCCACAGAGGCACCTACAGACATGTAGGTGATTACTCTAAGTCATTATGATTTAACTGTTACTCCAACTGTGTACAAATTTAAGGTCAGCAATTTCTATGTAACTGCAATTAAGTGATAGCCAATAGGTGGTATTGAGAGTCAGATTCTAATTCTTTTGTACCAAAGAAGAAAGAGTTTTAGAGAATATTTTGTTAATAAAATTTTAGTGATGAAAATGGTGATTTAAAATATAATAAACACTTTAGAAAGACTACAGGTAACATCTGTGGAGAGCATTTCCTTGATGGGTAGTTTTAGTTAAATGCTTTCAAAGGGGAGGACATTTAAAAATTGGATCTATGTGGAGACTATTCATTTGCAAAACTTCACAAATTATTTTCTGAAGTTAAAAAACAAGGGTAAGAAAGAATGTAGGAGAAAAGGATACAATAAGAACCTGGAAGGCAAGGAGGGGAAAGCCTTCAATTCTGGAATAAGATGTCATGGAAATACATTAGTGAGTGAGTTTTCCTAATTTTCTATGGGCAAGAATGGAAAGTCCTCATTACACTTTCAGTTAGCCTCTTTGGAAAAATGTGATATTATTACAAGGTGTAAGGAAGTTTGGAATCCCAGACTCTCTAATTGTCGTAACTTTTTAACTCTGTCTTCCTACCTGTTTCCCATGAGATTTCTAGCCCTTTCAAGTTTGGGGGGAGTTTTCTCTACAAAACCTGGAAGTATTTCAAGAACTGCTTCTGGTGGTAATTCAATGCTTTCCTGGCTGATATTGATGGAAATAACACACTTCAGAAAAGCATGAAAATGTAAAGAACTATTTTAAACTTCAAAACTGTTTCCATTTGATTTTAGCTTGACAGTTTAAAGTAGCTCTTATAAGAATTCTTTCACCTACCAACAACTAATGTCATAAAAAGGAAGCATTTGCTTACATAGAGTTTTAAGCTTGGAATAAAGAGAGAGAAAGACTGAGACAGCACATCTTAAATAATCAATGTTGTGTTAATATTTGGTAAGTTACATTAACTCTAATTTTAATAAAAGGCTAAATAACCATGTTTACTGGAACTATACATATCACTAATCCTGACTGGGTACAAAAATAAACATTATTCAAACATTTTCATCCATATATATGAGGTTTAAACTACTGAAAATGTCACTGTACACATGGGTCTCTAATTAATACTTTCTTAGTTTTCCTTTTCTGTTAATAGGACTTTAATCCTCAATCACTGTGATTTCTCTATCTCTATCCCTATTCCCTCTGCCAAATCCCACCTATTCAAAAATTCTGTTCCCAAGTTAGGAAGCACTGCTACTGGTCTAACTACAGTCAATGTCTATTACTGAAAAAACACTTTCTGATTATTCATATAGTCGTGCACATTTCACTCCCTTCTTTCATTTACTCAGCAAATATCAGTTGAACATGCTGCAGGCTTTGGGCTGGATGCTAAGGACATAAAGACAAATTAGAAAGAGCTACTAGCCACAGGAACCTTGTATCATAGGAGATAAGGCAGAAATATCAACATGAGATCTCCCAAACCCAGCACTACATAGAGGACAAGGTAAATTGACACAGAGGACAAGGTAAATCCTGTGTTGTGGCAGGCTGTTTTGTGCACTGTAAAACATTCAGCAGTAATCTGGCCTATACCAGTAGATGCCAGTTGCATGACTCCAGTTATGACAACCAAAATGTTTCCAGACATCGCCAAACGTCCCTTACAGAGGGTTGCCTCCTGTTGCCCCTGGTTGAGAACCACTGTTATACACCAATGTGCCAGATTCAGAAATAACACACAGCCTAAAGTTGGAAGTTGAGAAAAAATCAGAGAAGGCTACATTTAAAAAGGTGGATTTTGAGGTGTCTGAATGGCTCAGTCAGTTAAGCATCCTACTCTTGATCTCAGCTCAGATCTTGATCTCAGGATCATGAGTTCAAAGCCCTGAGGTGGACTCTGCACTAGGTGTGAATGCTACTTAAAAAAAAAAAAAAAAAAAAAAAAAGGTAGAATTTGGGCCTAGTCTTAAAGGACATGCATCGATTAGCTAGTTTTATATTGTTTCAGAAAATTCAGAGCAAGGGACATATCATACACAAAAGCAAAGAGGTGAAATTCTGCATGACTCATTTGTAGATACGACAAGAAAATTAAGAAAACATGGGTGTTTTGAGAGCTATGATTTTAAAACAGCAAACGGCAATAAGTAAGGCTAAAGTTGTGGGAAATGTAAGATTATGGACGGCTTTGGGTGACATGTCAGCACAATGAACTCTGTCTTGTAAAACCTGAGCAGCTGTTGCAGTGAGATGGGGAGAATTAGATTTTGAATAGATGCCTTTTGTAGCCCCATTAGAGTATAAAGACAAATCTATAAAGACAGAAATCATGTGTGTGTGTTATGTTTCCCCCTCTTTATGATGCACAGAAAAATTATACACATTCAACAAACACTTGTTGAATAAATAATAACAGTAGTAACAGTAACATTAAGCACTGGCATTTATTACTCCGTGTGTGTGTAGTACTACTTTAAATGTCTACCTGCATGACAAAGCAGGGGAGCATACCTGTGATGGGAAGAACCCCAGAGGCAAGGAAATGGTTAGGATGTATTAAATTACTACGTATTTTAGAAATAATCAGTAGGTGAGAGCAACACTAGCAAATGCTAAGGCCAAAAGATACCAGGAGATGGCCATCCATCCAGCTGGTGTGAAAACTAATGCCAGGTCTCTTCCTGGTTTGTTACCTGGTGGTCTTTTCACTATCTAGTGCCTCTCTTGTACCATAGTTTCCCTCTGGTAAGCTCCAAATTTCTCGTTTTTAAGCAAACATTAATACCAACCTTGCCTTCCTTAAAGTTCTACAGTGAACAAATAAGATAACCCCTTGAGGTGCTTAAGCAACACAACTGATGGTTGAGACACAGGAGTAAAATGTACCAGAAGATACATGTTCTGCCGGAAGATGGCACACATCTATATCCTTCCCATCAATTGCTTCTAAAGAATATTCCCAATGATCCTGCACAGTTTATCGATTAGGTTTCAGAGTAAATAGATGAACTTGCAATCTCATCAAAGTAAATACAGAGTACATGTGAATACACAAAAAAGCAAGTGCCTGCTATCAAATATTTCAGACATTCAAATTATCTTTCTCTTTCCCTCTTCAAAATAAAGGCACAGATCTGAAAGTAAGAAGTGCCAATTATCTTAACAGCTTTTTAAAGTTGTTGAAAATACAATGATCTTTATCCTTCACAAAAATCAAATAGTTGAAATTTACTCTATGGAGTTTTAAAAGAATTTAGTACACATGGCATTTAGAAGCAAGTCAAGCATGCATATAGATTTTATATCAAAATTTTTCATGCTACTAGTAACTATGCTGTGACCAGGGATTTTGTCCTTTGTCTGTTTACAGATTTTATGTCTGTTTTTCAGATGAGAAACTTTAACGATGGAAGTGCACAGTCAATGAGCCAATGATGTCCCTCTTCAATTTCAATCTATTTTGATGGTTCATTTCATTTCTCCAACTTACAAAGGAAATTTTGAATCGTATTTCTACATTACAGACTGTATGTCCTCACATTCAACACAGTGCCATTTGTGATTTTAATGAGAAACATCCCCAATGCTTTCCTTTGTCACTGATACCTATTTTTAAATCCTTGCCCCCTGCACAACAGTACCAAGGATTTTTTTTTTACTCTGTTGACAAGTATCTGAATGTCATTTTATTGAGTATTTATACTTATAGGGTCTACATAATGCAATAAACTGACTAGTCATTTCTAGAGAATAAATTAGTTTTGCTTCTCATTCCTTCTCTACCACAGCATCTGATCAGTTCCTAGATTTTTAATACCAAAGGCATTTATTTTAACAAAAGAAGTCTGTTTCAGAGTAGGTTTAATTGTTTGTTACTGAGTCTGGATGAAAAGTTCTCCCACTGACTTAATAAATATTCCTTCCCTTTGTCTTTTCCCTTTTTGTCTGGAATCCTAAATTCCTTTTTATCTTTGTGGCAGGGAGCCAGATTTTTGCACATCCCAAGTTCCAATTACATGCAAACTCTTATGAGCCTGCAGTCTGTGGACATATGCATGAAATATACCCATCTATATATTTCTTTTGCTATTTTTTGTTATTAAAATTTATTAGTCTTACTCCTTTGTTCAGATGTTAATTTACATAGAGTAAAATACAAATTTCAGAGTAGGCATTCCCAATGTTCTGCCTTGAAAATGTAAAATAGAACATCCATAGAATATCCAATTTTAAGAAAAAATAAACTTCTTTTTGAACACTAAAACATGAAATTGTCACAAGTATATTCCTCTGTTAGTCAAAGATCTACTATATAATGTATATTATTCATAATGTATAATATATAATGCATCTTCATTAGGCTTTAAATATTATATTACACATATGATAAATGACAATTTTGGCATAGTATGACAAATCTATTTGTATTGCAATTCATCTGTTAACGCCCTCCTACTATAAACTATATTAATCATGTTTTTTTATTTTCTGTATTTCTGGATACTTTGACATCGGGGACCTTGGTGACACTGGTACAGACTGTTCTTCCAAGATTAACTAAATCCTTGGCTGCTTGGGTGGCTCAGTCAGTTAAACGTTGACTCGGTTTCTGCTCAGGTCATGATCTCACAGGTTCACGGGAGAATCTTTACCCTCCCTGATATCTGAAAAGGAATGTTCTCCTTCCTCCCATCCTTACTTGTTTCCAAGCATATTTCACAATATTCACTATGTCTTCTTCCCAATTTGTAGTGTTGGGATATGTCTATTTCCTTGCCTCCATAAAAATTAGGTCTTTCTACATTTTTTCTTGTTCTGCTTTTTTTCCCAGTGGATTTTGAAGCAGAGGAAAAGATGCAATCGCCTGTTCTCTGACTTCATTAACCAGAGGGCACCTACATAGCTTTTTTTTCCTTAGGCAGGAGGAATACATAAAAGCAATTATAGTGAGATCCATGTTGAAAAACTACATTAATGTTGTTCGGCAAATGACTTATCCTAAAGGTTGACTCATACATAAGATAAAATAACAAAAGCAACTTCTATCTGCATGCAGCATGAATTTAGTACATTTTAAAAATCTCATTTGATTTTCACAATAACATTGTGAATCAGGCAAATCAGGAGTTATCTTCATACTATAAATGAATAAACTAAGCCTGAATCAAGTATGTAATTTGCTCTAGTGTGAATTAAAATACTAATAATTCACAGGCTAATGTCACATCTTCTAAATATTTCTGCTTCTTACAATTTACAATATACACGAAATGCAGGAGGATATATTATTAACAGTTGACTTCCAAGGGAAATAAGAAAGTAGAATCATTACACCTTAATTAGAATTCTCCTGGATGAAAGTGACAAAATCCAACTCAAAACAGCTGAAAGTAGATGTGTTAGACTGAATGATGCCTTCCAAGGGTGTCCATGTCCAAATCCCTAGAACTTAATATATTATCTTATGTGGCAAAGGAGATTTTGAAAATGTTATTAGTTATGGATCTTGACATGGGGGAATTACCTTGTATCAAATAGGTGGACCCAATCTATCACAATGGTCCTTACAAGAAGGATGCAGGAGGGTTAGAGTCAGGGAAGGTGATGTGACACCGGAAGTAGAGAGGGATGAAGATGCTATGTAACTAACTTTGAATGTGGAAGAAAAGACCATGAGCCAAGAATGCAGGCAGCCTCTAGAAGCTGGAAAGGGCAAAGAAACAGATTTTCCCTGAGACCCTCTAGGTCTTGACTTAAGCCATATAAGACCTATTTTAGACTCCTGACCTCAAGAACTGTAAGGTAATACATTTGTGTTGTTTTAAGCCACTGAGTTTGTTAGAAATGGTTACAGTAGAAATAAGAAACTAATATAATGGTTAACTTACTGCTACAAACCCCTGGCTAAGGCATGAGGTATGGCTGGATTTCTTGGATATGCAAACTCTATTTCACTTCACTCTCACGACCATCTCCATGCAGCCAGGGGAGGCTCGTGGAACCTTCTGGCTCCCATTTTTCCCCACCTGTCTCCTTGAGACTTCTGATGACTCTTCTTGTGTCTACCTACATATGAATCAACATGTCCAAGGGTGACATTCCTAATCTTCCTGCTTGAGATCAGGAAGCCCACCTGACAGATAGAAGCACCACATAGCTCACAGTAAGGGTTCCCAAACAGAAAAACAAAGTTCAGCAGACAAAAACGTGACTGCGTTTTATTCCTTGCCTTCTTAGTATCCTCCCTTCCTCCCTTCCTCCCTTCCTCTACATAATGTAAAAAGTAGTTCTGAACAAAACAATGCAACTTTCCCACATGCACCTCAACTGCACACTAAGCCTGCCATGGTCTGGCCCAATGACCGCTCCAGCTCTCGGTCCAGGACCGTGGGGGTGATGCACATTCCTGTCACAGAGACCCAGAAGTGGCCCTTCATTGTTTAGTTACCTATGGCCAAATGACCATCCAACTGACTCTGACACATCAAATGTAGGCTAATGATGGGACAGCTAAGTAACCACAATGAACATTCCCACTTGTAGCCAGAAGGAAGGAAGGATTGTGCCACATATTAAGTTTTCATTGCTTACAATGCCTACTGGGGAAAGAGTCCATGCAGCAATCACTCCACACTGGTGTTGCTCCCAGGGACTATGGCTCTTGGTCCCTGTACCATTTGCTCCAACAGGAGAGAAAGTGAGCTGCATCATGTTTGCCTTTGGCATCTTACAAAATGGCACATGCCAGGGGAGAGCATTACAATGGGATTAAGGCCAGACCACCATCTTTCCAAAACGGGTTTTTCAAATAATAAAACCTCCTTTAGCTGTTTCATATCTTTGGTCTAGAATCTATCCAGATTTTCTGTCTCTCAGCTCTGCCCATTCCCTACTAAGAACCATGGGCAGGCTTGATGACAGGTACTCTTGCCTCAAAGCTGCCCCTAGTGGTAGGCATCTGCAAAATAAGCGATTCCTCCTCTGGTCAATGAGTCAACATGGGTATGGGTGGGGGGGATATCTGAGAATCCTGGGGGAAACAGGCTTTGGTGAGAGGTTGCCTTTTCTTCAGAGCTGCGTAAAATGTTGTTTCCTTAGAAGAGTTGAGTTCCTCTCCCTTAACTTTGTTCTTACTGATGAGTATATGACTTGGAGAAAAATTACTAAATTTACATGTGCTCTTTCAGCTGAAGACTGAACCAATTCCAAAACTGTATTACCTTCATCTTATTCATTTATATAATAATAAGAGCAATAATCATAATAATAAGGTCTTTAACTTGTTACTCAGTTCTTAGGCTGAGAGTATCAGATGGTACTGGACATTGCTTTGCTGTAACATAGTTTTTCCTCATATTGGGTTTGTGATAAAGCAATGCAATTAAGAATGGATGGGGATGTTTATAACCACACACACTAATGTCTTCTTAGCAGCCAACACCATACTAACTTACTTTGTGCCTATTTTTACCAAATGACTTTAAAGAGGAGTAGGTTAAGAGAATTTGCAAGAATGACACAATGGAGCATAACAAAAGGTACCTTATTTAGAAGAAACAACTTAAATTCACATAGGGGACTCTTGGTCTCTTCAAGCAATACTAGTGAACCAACCCATTAGCAAATATTTAGAAATAATGAGAAACATGCTCTGGCAAAAGACAGTAACTTTGTATGAAGATAAGCTATAACATATCTAAAACATTCAGGAATTTTTCTTTATATATCAACATATATATCTATCTTAATTTGTGTGTGGGTGTGTGTGCATGTATGTGTTAAAATTACTTGCAAGTGCCTCTCATAAACTTTCATGACTGCAAATTTTATAATATTAGAAAGCTGTGCTGTTTATCCTGAACTTGTTAGGCTTACTTTTTAAAACTCGAAACTCTATTAAAACTGGTAAGCTTAGAGGCTCCTGGGTGGCTCAGTCAGTTAGATGTCAGACTGTGGTTCAGGTCATGATCTCATAGTTCATGAGTTTGAGCTCCACATCCAGTTCTTTGCTGACAGCTAAGGAGCCTAGAGCTTGCTTCACATTCTGTCTCTCTCTCTCTGCCTCTCTTTCACTTGTGCTCTATCTCTCCCTCTAAAAAATAAACAAACATTTAAAAAAACTGGTGGCTTTATTTTAGAGTTACTGCACAGCTGGTTGTCCTATTTTAGATTTTCATCTCTCTTTTCTTGCAGTATAAAGAGAGATCAAGGTCAGATCCTTTGAAGGAATAAAGATCAAATTATTTTGCAGTCGTTAAGAATCAGTGCTAATGATATCAACACTTACTTTTCTAATTTATCATAATGCTTCTTTAATCTTTGAACATTTATCCATCATAATTTTGAATGAAAGAGTAAAATTAAAACAAAGGAGCAACTGCAATAAAATGACAGAATAAGACCGTGTGTGTGTGTGTGTGTGTGTGTGTGTTCTTGCATTGTGTGCATGCACACACCACGCAATCAGGAAACAGGTGTTTTAGTTCTGCTGGCTGCTGTATGTGTTCGTGAAATGTTCATACATTTGACCAAAGCATTTAAGAACAGAGAGTATATTGCAATGAGAATATTACCAAAGTCTGGATTTGTCAGATGTTGTTTTTATTTCACCAATGCATTCTGTCCACTGTATTTTGTGGAGATAGGGCATTCAGGCCTGTTTTATGATCTGTGACAAAATGTAATAGAGGTTCTGACCACCAACCAGGTAAAAGGCTTCTGATGAGCATCAACAAGAACGGGTTTCTGAATTTCGAACCATTAATCATTTGTGTCCCAACTGAAGATAACAGTCTATTAGTTGTTCCTTCACTTTGGGGGCTAGCATAAATCATGTCATTAAATCCAGAAATGCTATGAAAATGCGATTCTCATGTGTCTTTGTTTAAAAGACAAATAAAAACACTGTTTTGGTTTTTCTGATGTTGCCACAGACCCTCCGGCCCTCAACACTTACCCAGAAAACACATTTTGAACTAAAGAACTGCCTGCGTCAGCTCTGTAGGACACGTCCCTCATCCTCAGCACCTCTTCCTGCCACCACAGTTGACACGAGATTCAGAGAAAAAGGCAGATTGCTTTGTTCAATACTATTGCTAGATGAGATTTTGCCCCATGAAAGACTCTCAAAGTCGGCCACTGCTTCTGTCACGTGACACAGAACTCCCTTGGCCTAAGAACACAGGAATGTAACCTCCCTAGTCACAACATTGCACGGCTGAGTTTTCTTCCCTGATGTAATAAAATAGAGAAGGTACCGAAAATGGGATATATTTAGAGAAAAGAACAGACTGAAGTGTTTTGCATTTAGGCATGTTACATTTGTTTTCACAGGACTCTCCAGAGCCTGCCCCCTACAAATGATGAAGGCAATGTTTACTAGAAATAGTGCATTGTTTCTGAGACTCTTCTGAATTACAGTAGAAAACGCTCTGGCCACTTCCCCAGGCCACACTTTCTCTTCCTGCGCTCTCTGAGGCTGTCTGCAGGGGAAGAGCATGGAAGGCAGTCGGGTGCCTCTTCCCAAATGTGGCCTCCCTCCTTACTCCGAAGGCACAACTATTTACATTCCTACCAGCCTTTACAAAAGGAAGAAGAGCTCTGTGTGCTATTAACATATCAAAGGAGGAGTTGACAGACACCAGCAGAAAACAAAAACAAAAGTCCAACTCATTCAAAGCCATGGAGAGGGCCGATTTACAAAGAAGAAAGCCCCAAAATGGAAGATGTCATGGACTCCAAGCAAACTCACGGCTCATCCCTGCGGAATACTGGCTCCCTGCACCACAGGGTCCGGTCCCATGCACCTCGCATGCATTAATTCAGCAGAGCCTTGTAACAGCCTGTGCACTCTTTTTAGATCCCCATTCTACAGGTGAGGAAATCAAGGAACAGAGCTTCACAGCTAGTGAAAGTGCAGTCCAGGTCTGCCTCGAGGCAACCTGTGTCTTGGAGCCCCAAATTTTAACCTCTACACTTTCCTCCTTCGGCTACTGCAAAATGAGAGATGGCATCAGGCCCTGTTGTTATGGCTTAGGAAATAGGGAGCTTCTTTTTATCTATAAACAATTTAGGTAGCAGCTAGGAAGAAAGGTTTTCCGATGTCTGTGTCCCATAAATGTGCCATGAATTATCAGCAAAATCACACAAGGACCACAAGTACTCCTAAGAAATTATTTGATGCCACTTCTGATTAGCAAGCCACACTGGTAAATATTAAATAGACGCCATTGATTTCACCCTTGGGATTGTTATACCCCGATAGCAATATCGTCCCCAAAAACCAGAGACCACCAGGGAGACCGAGTTACGCATGCAAAATCAAAGGGCGTTTTATTACGGGCTTGGGCTCAGGTTCACAGACTTCACCAGCACAGTGGATCCGTGCTGTGAGCCCCGAACAAGGGATGAGCAGAGTTTTTAGGGGGCTTGGAAAGGGGGAGTTACAAGAAATTGAGACGTAGGTACAGTGATCCAATCACAATTGTGCAACAGTATTGGCAACAACTTTAACCATACACATTGTTTAGAGCGTTCGTTACTTTTGGTGGGACCCAAACACAATATTTAGTGTTTCTTTGAAAATAACCAATTACATGGTGGGCCAAGGACCCCCACGTGGGGTGAGTAACTGGTTAATCTAGTATTAAACAACAGGTAACTACCTATGGTTTCCATCTATAGGCCTCAGCCTTAGGAATGTAGAGGGTGGTTGCTGGCCTTTCCTGATTGGGTGTTACGAGGGTGGTCTCTCCTGCCTTGGGCAATGTGTAACTAACTGCCTGATAGTTTCAGGGAAACTGAAACTTAGGCCTTTAAGGTCAGAGGGGAAACTTAAAGCCTGTCATGGAGTCAGTTTGGTTCAGACCTGTGTCCTTTCAGGTTCTGGGCACAATTTATTATAACATCTGTTTTTCACATTTGGAGCCCTAAAATATTTCTTTCAAAACACAGACTTCACTTGAAGTGATCAAATGTGGGAATCCCACAAATAATGTGATATTAAATTACTTATTTACTTGAGAAATGATTTTTGAGACTCTACCAAGAATGGGACGTTTGTTTAGGTAGGCTGACTTCAAGGGAAGACAGATGTTGAAGTAAATACAGAAAAAAGTAAATGAAAAGAGAAAACTCATTTTAATTCTTTTTAATTTGTAGCATTTTTGACAGTGGTGTAAAAAAAATACTTGTTGAAAACTTCCAATATTAACACTGAAAACTAAGGTGCACATTCTCTCATATTTTATTAAAGGAAAATCATTTCAGTCTACATAAAAATACTTTTTCCACGTCAAACATCTCCTGGAAAATACCACACTTTACTAGTATCTAAACAAAATTATATTGAGTCTTCATATTTCTCAAATTCTATCACAGAATTTAACTTACTACATTTAATCTCTACAATGATAATACATTCCTCTTAAAGGCATTGGCTATTCCTTTCATATTTGTGTTTTTATGCAGGTATTCTATAAAGATTTAGTAAATTAGACTGGTTAATGGAAACCATCTCCGTGAGTAATGCTATACCACAAATGCTCTACATCAACTGGAAAACATTCTAAGGCTGAATAGGCCATTATGGATGATACCACTTCCAAATTCCCTCACTGAATGGAATGGAATTAAATTTACTTTAGTGCTATCAGAAGACATCCTTCTATATGTGCATTTGAGAGAGTTCTCCAGTAAAGGATGGAGAGTAGTATATCTCCAATGCTAGTCATATTATTGCTATAGGTAAAATAATAGCTATATTTTTGGCGGAAATGTTATTCAACATAATGACATATTTTAGAGGGAGTTCATGATGACTGTGGGTAGCAGATGCATATTTATTGCATCAGTTTCCTGTCTATCTATCTCTTAACATAGCAGTTTTAAATAAATATCATTATATGTCTTGTATGCCTGTGGGTTAACTGGGGGTCTCTTATCTAGAGTGGTCTTGGCTGGGAGGCTGTGAAGGTCTTGGTTGGCTTGCTCATGTGCTTGTGGATCAGGTGGAAGAACATGCTGTAGGCTGGACAGCTCTGCTCCTTGTGTTTCTCATTCTTCCTGGGGCCAGTGCCTTAGCCTGGGCATATACTTCTAACGGCCATATCAGAAACACAAGAGAGCAAGTAGAAATATGCAAGGACTCTTTGACGTGTCTTCCCAGGTTTGGACAGGCATAGTCACCTCCAGATGACCCTCTTGGTTACATGGTGGAACCCAGAGTCATGAAGGATGAAAAAAAATCATATCTGTATCTTTATCAATAGATAAAAGTATTCAGGAGAAATTGCAAAGTCTCTGTCTGAGGATGTGTAGATATTGGGATGAGTGAGAAAGTAGACCTATTAATACCTACATTTCTCATTCTGTGTGCTACGGCTCCATCAAAATGCAAGCTCATTTCCACTATTTTATTCCTAAAACAGCAAATGAACAAAAAAGAAACTAATCCTCCCCTATCAATTGGATGGTTGAATTCAGAAGATTTTATGGACAAGTAAGTCTTTAAATGAAGATTTGGGAATATAAGTTTTTACTGGTTTTTTTTTTCCATTTTTGCTACTGGACAAATCAAAAGCCATCCATCTTAAAGATTATTCAAAGAATATGATTTCAAATTCTTCTATCTCTTTAAATGAATGTGAAGTATATTCTGAAAAAGAAATTTAAAAGAATACAAAAGATCTAAGGGTCTATTCTGTTGCTTGAATTTTATTGGGAGAAGACATAAATCATTTGGTTGATACAAAGTAATACTTCTATAGCAATAAGGATCAGATTTTTTAATCTAACAGTTAAATATGTCCTAACATTCAAACTGCACGTAATTCAGTTATCCTTTAAAAAAAAAAATTCAACAGCACAAGCCAAAAAAAATCCAAATAAACATGGCCCAATAAAATATTGCTTTAACATACCTATTTAATTTATATACTTACTTAATTATTCTCTAACCTCTCTTTGCCTATAGTACCTTAGTGTCCTTAATGAATTATTTTAGCAAAAATTTCCTAAGGCTACATCAATACAAATAAGTATAAGTAGCTATTATCTGAGGTACTGAATATGCCTTCAAGCTCATATACTAGATAACATCTCTCCATGTCTAGGACTTTAGGGCTTAAACAAACCAGACTAGTCAGATGCAAATGGACACATTATGGCCTCCAGAGTTTCCAGAGTTGAAATGACAATTATAAGAGTAGACCTCTTAGATGGCCCTAGCATGTCAGAGACTGAACTTCCAATACTGATTGGTCATGTCATATCAAGTAGTGTCATAAAAGTACACTGAAGTTATTCTTTTAATAATTAATGTTGTAGTGTTCCTAAAATACAAACTATACATAAATACTTGTTATTACTAAAAATTGTACTGAGCATCTGTTTTACGGCAAATCTTTTGTTCATTTTGGAAATGCAGAATGAATCACATATGATCCCGTTTGCCAGGTGCTCAGAGAGGACAGAACTCATGATCTCTTGAAACGTAAGAACAGAATTCCAAGACTTCTTTCTAAGTCTATTTTAAGTCCTCCTCAAGTGCAGGGGCGAGTTTTATCTATGCTTCTGCCTGGGCTAACAATATACAGCAAGCAACTGCCATGTGCATTGGACACATAGTAGGCAACACCCCACATGCTCTAGGTTCCAGCTGTCTTCTGCTTCTGTCCAACTGCTCCTGTGAGGACCAGCTCTGCATGAGCTCTGGCTGGCTTCTCAAAAACGTCCCCCTCAAAGCGCCTCTACTTCGTTGTGAGCCCTCCTTGTTAACTCCTCTAGGAGAACGAACAGCGTGCGTATGTTCCTACGTGTATCACCAGAAACACAAGACCACATTGCGTGACATTCTCAACAACCAGAAATGGGATCCGGTCAACGAGCGTTTCTCCCTTCAATTCTCAAGTTGGTTGCGAGGCAGTTTATTCAGCTTCTCAGGGGCTCGCTACCACGGATCCTTCAACGCTCCACAAACTCAGCAGCAGCAGCAGAAAACACACCCTCACCTTTGATCTTCTTCCTTTGCCTCCCTCCCCTCTTGCTCACTCCTATTTCCTTTGGTAACAGAATATAGACCCTCTGCCCCGGGATCTGCTTTCTGGGGAGCCCAGAATAGGACATGGTAAAAAGAGGAATCTGTCATGGGTTATGTGGGAACATGAAATGAGTCAGAAGTGAAAGAGAAGAAAATAAACAAGAAACAAAATTTGTAATGAAAGATAAAAGGAAATACTACAAATTTGTAATGAAAGATGAAAGGAAATACTAAAAAAAAGAAACAAAGTCCAGCTGAAGAACTTGAGAGGAAATATTTTAACCACTCGGAGCAGATAATACTCTGAAGAGCCAGTCATCTCACTTTGAGGTTTTCTCTGTTGTAAATCTTTTTTACTGAAAAGCTCTTGAAAAGCAAAACTCATTAGAGAGTTGAGGTAATGGTTCTCCTCCAAAACGTCTACTGTTTGCTTTTATTACTGTGTTACTGCCAGCAATCCTGAGAGCGCTGTGTCACTCCAATAGCAAATGGGTGGATCAGCGTCTTTCCCCAGAGATAAATGAAGCAACAATGTGGTAAAAAGCTCTTGGTTTCAGGAGGTGAACAGTTGGATCTTTAATTACAAAGGACTGAAATCCATTACCACACAACGGGGGAGTGTGTTTAATTTGCAGAAAGAGAGAAATTTCTGTTTTTTTGTGACTTAAATGACCTTAACACAAAAACCAACAGTCCCCACTTCTGAAGGGCAACACAGAGCCTCTCCCCTGAACACACAGACGGTCTGGAGGTTTAGGATTCGCTTCCTCTTCAAAACTGAACGAGGAAAGGATGACACGTCATCTTACTGTCATCTACCTGATTTACCAGCATGAGTTCAGCTTTACAGTTCAATGCAGTACCTCAAACCTTCAATTTATTTATAGAAAGAGAGCTGTATTAGAAAGCAAGTGGGTTTTGTATAGAATTTGTGGGTTTTTACTTTCTTTTCAAAAAATGTCACATCTCTGGGTTTTGTATTGTTTAGGTTTGAAGAAAGCAATATGCTTTTATCTTATTCAAGTAGTTTGCAGAGTCCCCTACCTTATTAATGACACAAAGAATGATCTAAAAACATCTAACTTAAGGCGTCTGGGTGGCTCAGTCGGTTAAGCGTCCGACTTCAGCTCAGGTCATGATCTCATGGTACATGGGTTCGAGCCCCGCATTGGGTTTTGTGCTGATAGCCCGGAGTCTGCTTCAGATTCTGTGTCTCCCTCTCTCTCTGCCCCTCTTCCATTAGTGCTCTGTCTCTCTTTGTCTCAAAAATAAACTATATAAAAAAAAAATAAAAAACATCTTACTTGCTTTTCTCCAAGTTCTGAAGATGTCGCTCTTACTGTGAGTCTCTGGTAAACAGTATGAAAGCTTTTGCCTCAGCAAGGTCTTGCCCCTGAGCTGAACAAAGAGAAATACAACTTCATGAGATCTCTAGAACTGGAAGCCACACTTAAGTAAGTCTAAAGGAATCATTCATTCACATAATAATATTTGGTTTTATAAGCTCACTGAGAGGTATGAACAATGGTTTCTAACACTTGCTGTTTTGTTCCACGGGGAGAGTAGAGAGACATCATCAATTAGTTTACCCATCAGCCCTATGCCAACTCCTCACTCCTTTCTTCCAGAGCAGAAGGAACGATGAAACTACCTACCTGACCTACCTAGTAAGGGGGCCAGAGGCCCAACCTTGCCGTCCTCGTCCTCCCAGAGCAGACCACTCGGGGACATTTTGCCCATCCTGCTTAAGAGGAGTTCACAGGTATTTTAGGTTGATTCAAGAAGGATCCCCAAACTCTAATTTTCTTCATCTAGAAGATTCTCTCTAGATTCATCTCTCTTCTCTTTTAAGGAAATTTTGTTCTCAAATATGTCCAATTTTGTTTTATGCACAAATCTAAAAACTACTTTTAAATGACTATTTCGTAACATGTTTTTGTTAAACATCTTCAAGGAAATTATTGAATTTGATGACCTTGTTTAATTTGCAGTTTTTAAAAAGAAAATTTAAAGTCCACATTGCAAAATTCCATAGGATTTGCACTTGTATGCCTAAAAATGGATAAAGAACACATAAAAACCTACCAAATATCCATAGCAGCTTTATTTGTAATAGCCAAAGACTAAAAATAAACCACATGTTTTTTGATAGATGAATGGTGATGTAAATATGGCACATTCACACCATGGAATACTATTCAGCAATAAAAAGGAATAGATTACTGATTCAAAAACAATGTGAGTGAATCCCAAGAGGAACGTACTGAGTGAAAAACAAAACCAATCCCAAAGGCTACATATTGTATGATTCCGTTTATATAATCTGAAAATCACAAAATCATAGGGATAGAAGATTAGGGCTTGTCAGAAGTTAGGGATGGGAATGAGTGAGAAGAGAAAGGTGGATGTAGTTATAATAGGGTTCCTTGTGGTGATGGAATGTTCTCTATCTTGACTGTAGTAGTAGATATATAAACCTACACATGTGATAGAATTGCATAAACACACACACATACACACACACACACACACACACACAATACATGTAAAACTGAGGAAATCTAAATAAAATCAGTGCATTGTGTCAGTGTGACTTTCCTGGTCATGATACTGCACTATAGTTTTGCAAGATGGTACTATTGGCAAGACTAGGTGAGGAGTACACAAAATTGCTTCATGTTATTTCTTACAACTGCATATGAACCTATAATTATCTCAAAGTAAAGAGTCTGATTTTAAAAGGAGGAAAAAATAAAATGTATTTTTTCCTATCAGACTGATTAATGATCATTTCTGTAAACATAGTAAAGGTTTGCAAAAGTAAAGGGAAAAGAGTATATCCAGTCTTACAGAGAAAGCATTTTCTGTGTTGCACAATATATTTTACACACACACAATTATGTGTAAATCTTCAAAGACAAAGTGGTATACCTTTTTAAAAAAAAATCCTTTCACTGAACAGTTACTAACTCTGATTTTCAAACTCTTTTATCTGTTTATTTGAAATCAGCCAAATAAAATCACTTTTATGATTTTACCAGGAGAGTCATGATAGCTTTTAATTTCATCTGTTATCCTTTTTGGAGTTACACTGGCGTATAGAAAGATCTATTACTCTATTAATCTGAATCTCGAATCTCTCATTCAAATTCTTAAGGCAGAATTACTTCTACTCTCTCATGACACTACCTACAAACATGCTCCTTCCTTTTAGTTTCAAAAAACGTTAAAATAGGAAAGAAGTCATTCTAAGCCCATGATTTATCTCATGTATCTACCTTGAACACTGTGAGATTAATTAACATACCAGGTTGCTTTAATTATAAGAAGGTAAGTTGAGTTTTAAAAAAACTTATTTTAATTTTAAGCACCCAAAATTTTGTTTCTGAAACTCAAGTAAAAGTAGACTTTTATCCTTCATAGCCAACCCATGATTATGCACTAAGTCCTTAACATTTGAAATAATCATTCAGTGAGTGCTTTCTACTTCTTTATCTACTTGTGATGACTCTATCACTAACTAGAAGGAAGAAAAGAACTAAGTTGGTGTCACTTATCATGATTTATGTACCTTGATTACCATGTAGGTACAGCAACTCTGCCAACAGCACTCACAATGATTTAACTTCAAATTATAAGAGACAAACAAGAGATAATCCAGACAACATTCTGAATAGGAAAATAGACCTATTAAACTTTTAGGAATAAGACTCAAAGTTCTATTATCAATAGGCAACTTAAGTGATCAACATTTTTAAAAGACTCTACATGGGGCAACTGGGGGGGTTCAGTCAAATAAACATCTGACTCTTGATCTCAGAGTCATGAGTTTAAGCCCTGCACTGGGCTCTGTGCTAAGCATGGACAGCCTACTTTAAAAAAAAAAAAAAAAAAGGACTCTAGCTAATTCTATTTTCTGTTTAACTTTAATTAAAACTATTTTTTTTTCCATACACATGTTACTTGGGGATGTGTAAAGAGAAGACACATATCATTTGCTCACCAATATGGAATCAATCTAAATAATATTCTCAACATGGTGGTGAAACATTGCCTACTTTTTCTGTCCATTTATTTTGTTTCATCTGTGTTTAATATTTATCTTCTCCTGGAATTACTACTCCAACCTACAGTATTACTGTCTCCATTGTTGTTCTTGGGGGTTCTATCTTATTGTAAATTTCTTTTTAGTTGATTATTGTTTTACCTACTGATCAATCCAGATAGAACACCATCAGTAAGATACACCTCTGTTTGTCATTTGACAGATTAATCTGCAAATCTCATTTCAAAAACAACAGTTTAAAAAATATGATGGATCTTTGAGGTAGATACAAAAATAAATACTTCAAAATCATAAATTAATTGATCTCATCTGGTGTTTAATTTTGGAAAAAATATGTATTTCAACCTTGGTTACCTGAGGCAGACAAGTATAACCGAGAATACTACAGACACATGTGAACATCCAATATGGTTGCCACACATGACTACTGAGGACATGAGATGTGGCCAGCCCAAATTAATGTGTGCTACAAGTATAAAACTGCTGGATTTCAAACATCTCGTATACAAAAAAAA
>PISW01013119.1:0-13321 GCA_004023785.1 Mungos mungo
CCCTGCACCCATCCCTGCACCTGTCACCTGCACCTGTCCCTGCACCTGTCACCTGCACCACACCCTGTGACCCCAGTGACCATGGAGAACATGAGGTGCTGAGGGAACACCTTCCCTAATGTCCTAAATCTGAAGTCGCATCTTCTTTACTGAATCATTAAGAATAGTTGAATATTTCGTTCAAGAGACATAGAAGTGCTCAAAACTACCATTCGGTTTTGCCATTCAGGGCAAAATACTCATGCCCTCTGCTGAACGCTAGCGGGAAACAAGGCTCAAAGGCACAGAACGTGACGTCACCGAGGATGCGCTGGCCTGACGCACGACTGCGCTCTGCAGAGATTTATGATACGAGATAGAGGTTGAACGGAGATAGAGAGTGTCCGTTGGAGTTGGTGCTCGGTCTCTATTTTAGAAGAAAAACCTTCAGCTTTCCCTCCTCGCCGTCAGGTCAGGCGGTTACGGAGTCACTGCCGTGACCGCAGCTCCAGGGGCGTGAGAACAAGGTCGAGCCAAACACAGCGTCACCGAGCACAGCAAGGACAGGGTTGGTTCACGAGCGGGCAGAGGACGTAAGCCAAGTCCTCCAGAATCGGAGGTGCTCAGCTCTGCTGGCTTCCAATCCAAGCGGAGACGTGCTCAGTGCCCTGGATTTGACGGCCGAGCTTGGAACGCTGGAGCTGCCAGGATCTGTCCAAGGTGCTGAATTCCCGCGAGTGAATCACAGCGAAGGTTAAGTCACAGCCGATTCAGAGCCGGACCTGCTAATTATTACAACTGTATTTGTCAGTAAAGCTGGAAAACAAACAAAATTAGCTGGAGGAAGCGGCTAAGCCTCAACCTGATGTGAACCCCTAGGTCCAGCCACGACTAGAATTTTCCATTTGCGTGTGGATAAATACTTTTGAAAAATGTTTTGTTTGGCTTCAGTTAGTTCGAAGTTTCTGTTATTTGCAACCAACTGAAGGAGAACGTCTTATTATTAGATGGAGGCTTATCCCGTGGGAGGCAGCAGCCGTGGCCCCTTCTCCGAGTGCGGATTTAGAAGGGGTGGGTGTCAGGCAGGGGATGCTGCGCTCAAAAGCCAATGGGAGAAGCAAACAGAACGGACTTTCCTGTGGGCTGTGGAGAGTTTTGGACCATCTACAGGATCCCCAAACTTGTGTTCAGAGCTGGGATGCCAAGAGAATCCTAAAATGCTACAAAAGAATCTGTATATTGTATTCTGGTTAAACTGTTGCGCAGGAGGGGGCGGGGGTGGAAAGTGAGAGTAAGAAAACAAAGCGGCAAAAATAGATTGTCTCTCTCTTTTTCTCTTTTTATTTTAAAAAATATCCAGAAGCCACAGATCAACAAAAGTTTCAGAAAGAAAAATGATCAACTTATGAATTCCTAGGATGTTTCCATTAAGACCGTGTTCATGCTAACTTAAACATCCTTCTATTTGACCTGTACATGGAGGGAGAAACCCAGTTGCAAACTTGGGCTCCGCCGTGTGTCTTTGCTGAGTTATATTGAGGATTTTTGTCCTCATGGATGAGCCTTGCCAGATTAAGTGAACATCCACTAACAGCCTGAGGAGGGAATGTGGCCAGAAGCCCCCCGCAAATGGTTTAAAAATAGCATCCGCCCCTTGGGGAGGGCATCTGAGTTTTGTGGATAGACGGGAAGGCAGGTTTGATGCGTTTGCTTCTCCGTCTGCAGAACCACGGCTGAACAGAGCTGCTTTTCTTCCCACATTTGGTAAGAAGCCATTTTCTCCCCCGCCGGACAGGCACTCTGACGTCCCGTTTCAGGCAAAATCCAATAATTCTCCTCACTGCTCTGAAAAGTAGGCCAAATGAATAGTGCAGAGGCATCATCTATCATGATTCCTGCCTGGTGTCTCCGAGGAAATGAGGCTCCCGGAGAATCCGCCGGGGCTTGGGGCGGGCACTTCATCTCTGCAGGGTGACCCCCAGGAGCCCGGATTCGAGATGAGCTGTTCATTCCCGCCTCTGCATCATTGTGGTGCCTGTCCACCTGATGTCTGCTCTGCCCTTCCTCCCGCGTCGGGCCATGGATCCCAGGTCAGACCACCCTCCCAGACTCCGTCCCTTCTCATGGCTGCGTGATGTAGTTCCTGTCTGTTGGGTCAGGTGGAATTTTCTAGGTGAACCATCTAGGGGACTGAATTTAAGGGGCATACTTCTTCAGTCTGACTTCCTTCCCTTCCTTCCTCAGTGCCTTTCCTCTGGATTTCTTGCTCCATGGGGGAAATAATGGGGCGAGATGTCAGACAGAGACCGGGACCAGCCCCCGTGGACAGGGTTCTGATTTTTAACATGTGCCGTGAATTCACTCTACTTCTGCTTCATTATTAAAGTTCTTTCTTTGGCCTCACTCTCGTGAGCGTCATAGTTCTGCTGGCTTACACACATGCCGGTTTCCCTATTTCTGAACGTTTCACTTATTTACATGATTTATCGCCCTGTGATTGGCACTCGGACATCTGTGTGACTTCTGTACGAGCTGGAACGGAAGCTCATTCTGCAGGAGCCACATACGCAGCAGAAGGTGGACACTGGCACCCTGGGCTCGCGCAGGGGTGCAGCGCGGCGAGGCGGTAACGCAGATCCGAGGTTTAGTGAGGCCTCTGCCCAGACTCATGCCTGTTTGTCAGAGGGCTGGGTCAGGTCTAGCAGATCTTCCCCGTGTATGGTTGTGAAGACCTTCCCAGCACCTGTGGGTTTTATTTCCCTTGACAGCGTTGAGGAGCGCCAGTGACGGCGAAGGGGCCGGTGCAGGGAGCACCCCTGGGCGCACGGAGCACGTGGGGAGCACCGTTTCAGGGCCCAGGACGCAGAAGACGGTACACGTGCCGCAGCCCAGGAGGCTGGGGGAGGAGTCGTGGAGAGCTCCCCGCGCCGGGACGCCTGTCCGGTGCCGAGTGACTTCGGAGCAGCACGCCAGCCGCCGCTGAACTCGCGAGGCTTGGCCCACGTGGACGCTGCTGTCAGCACATTGTTGGCCAAACTTTTCCAAAACATCACACTGTTTTACTTTTCAGGCGCACTTCACTCCTACTCAAATTCATACCTGGACTTTGACTTATGTAAGGGTTAGACTATGAAATCAAAATAGCGTTGAAAATCACGTAGTGTCGGGGCGCCTGGGGGGCTCAGTTGGTTGAGTGTCCGGCTTCAGCTCAGGTCATGATCTCACGTTTGTGGGTTCGAGCCCCGCGTCGGGCTCTGTGCTGACAGCTCAGAGCCTGGAGCTGCTTCAGATTCTGTGTCTCCCTCTCTCTCTGCCCCTCCCCTGCTCATGGTCTGTGTCTCTCCGTCTCAAAGATAAACAAACATTTAAAAAAATCATTTAACGTCAAAATCGTTCCAGAAAATCTTTCACCACAAGACCAGTGTCCCCGCTTTCATCTAATCAGACACCCATGTGTCCTCTAGTGCTGAGCAGAATAGGGTTTCTGTCCGAGCAGTTTTGCTCTGATTCGTCGGAGGACGCGGAGAAGCCACGGCGGGCTGGCCGCGCTGGAAGACCGTGGCGGATGCTCCAGAGCAGGACTTGCGCTCGGTGGCAAAGCCGCGAGGTGTTGGCGGATGGGAGGAGTGGCCAGCCTGGTCGGCACACCGAGTCTGTCTAGTGAACACACGCATACGGAGATGACACAGCATGGAGTTGGTGTCCGCGTGGCCACGGAGATCCTGCTTCCTGCCCAGTGGAGGACGGCAAAGGCCCTGATCATTTAAGCCATGGATCGTGGGCCACCGCACATGTCCCAGGTCTGGGGGGTCCAAGAGGGGTCAACGCACGAGGCCCGGGTGCTGGCACCTGCTTTCCTCCCTGAAAGACCAAGTGACGCAGCGTCCGCGTTGTGTGCAGCGCCCTTCCAGCGACCACCTGGGGCAGGAGGGACCTCAGGCGCCTCCCTCTGCTGCAGGAAGGACCCTGTTTCCTTCCTTCAGGGCAGTTCTATGCGGAGGCCCACGCGCCATACGACCACATGCTTAGCAACACCAGCAAGTCCGCTGAGCGCCTGGGACAGGAGAACGGTACCTCCTGACGTGGGAGACGAAGCTGGACCCGGCGACCCTCAGCCCCTGGCCTCCAGAAGGAATGTTCTGGGCTCAGGGTGGCCGCCAGGGTGGCAGGTCACACGGTGGTGGCTGAAGATGTAAAGATGTGTGACACTCAGAGCCTTCCCTCCAACCCCAGAAACCCTGACGGCCACGGGAGGGACGTCCCTACCATCTCCCCACACTGTTAGCAGTGGAGCCGGTCCTCCCCTGTCCCTTTAGTCCAACACTGGGCAGCGTTGCCAGTTTACCACCAGCTGTGTCTAAAGCATTTTTGTCAGGTTGGCTTTTTAAATTCCCACCGCTTCATAGGTGCAGGTCAACGACAGAGGAGTGACTGACCCGGGGTGTGACCCTTGGGCTCCCCATGCCCGTGGCCACGACCCCCTCCCCAAACCCGTCCGCCCCGCGGACCGCAGACGGAAAGCAGAAGTTCCCCCCCAAACCCGTCCGCCCCGCGGACCGCAGACGGAAAGCAGAAGTTCCCCCCCAAACCCGTCCGCCCCGTGGACCGCAGACGGAAGGCAGGAAGTCCCTCCCCAGCCCCGTCCGCCCCGCGGACCGCAGACGGAAGGCAGGAAGCCAGTGTGCAGAGAGGGCCCTCCCAGCACCTTTCCTGCCGGTGGCCACGTGGAATCCAGAATACGTCCTCTGCCTCTTCCCGGATTCGGAGCACAGGCCTGTGTTATTCCTTCCAGTCGTTCAAAAATACCTGCTTTGCGATGTGTTACAGGCATTGTTTCAGACACTGTGCGTCTTAGTCTGTTTCGGCTGCTGTTGCAAAATACCACGGTCGGGGATGGGGTCGTATACACATCCCTCGCGGTCTGGAGGCTGCGAGTCCAAGGTCAGGGTCAGTCCAGATTGTCGACCGCTGTCCGTCCTCTCCCTGCATCTTTGTGGGTGGAAGGGGTGAGGGGTGCGGGGGCTCCCAGGGTCTCTTGTACAAGGGCACCGACCCCATCATGGGGGCTCCACTCTCCTGTCCTAATGGCCCCCTACCATCACCTGGGGATCGGGAGCTCCATGTGTGACTTCTGTTTGAGGGAGGCGCACACATTCGGTCTACAGCAGTCATTAGTTTATAGGAACTCACAGCCTCCTTCAAATTGCTTAATCCTTCAGGATAAGATGCAGCGAACGTGGCAAAGGACAGACACCTGTTGAGTCCAGCACGGGACACGCACACCTTCCGTGTATCGCTTCCTCTGTTTCTCCTGGAGACGTGATGTGTCTCAGAATGAAATTTTAGGAAACGCACACTCCCCAGACGTTGCTCTGGCCTCTGAGAAACCGTCTAGTAGAATAAACCAGCCTTCCTTTCCTCATCCAGGAGGCACACAGAATGAGCTCCGCATTGTGCAATCGTGACAGATAAAAAGATGAATACACACAGGGCACGGCACCGTGCCTGGCGCCTGGGGCGCGTCCAGCACGCTGCTGCGCCTTCCCCCGTCCCGCGGAGATCTGCTGCCTCCATTCCCCGGAAGTTTGCTGAGCACCTACGACGTGCCCAGCATTGCACTTAAGCATATACAGACCCTATCACAGCCTGTGCCCATACGGAAGGCTTGGATAAATAAGACATTCTTGTCTTCCAGTAGCTCACGGCTTGCTGGAGGCCAGAAGACTCCAGACACATTGTTACAACTCGGAGGAGTGACATCCAGACGGACAAAGTGCTTGGCCAGACGCACATAGCTTGTTAGTGGCAGAGTTAGCAGGGAGCTGGGGCACCCAGGTCCTACGCGGTGCCCACACCACCCCGTTTTACTGTGTGTCTGTGAAGGCTTGATGCCCTGCGGGGCCCCCCTGGGAGGGAGAGCGCCGATGTCTAGAGAACACGGATGTGGCTGCAGAGACGGTGGGTCACACAGTAGAAAGCTGACCTTTCTTCAGTCCTTTCCCAGCCGATCGGATTACCTCCCAGAGAAAGGCTCTGCTGAGAGTAGGGTGTCTTCAAATCCTAATATTTGCTTCTCTCATTTTTCAAAGAAAAGTACGAGTCAGACGCAAAGCCTTTGGCAGGCGACGGCATCTAGTTAGAATTAATAGGGCTGTTTTCCCTCCTTCTTGGCTGTATGTTGATGGCTGCCTTCTCCCTGTGGCTAATGACAGGAGCCTTCCCGGAGCAGCGGAGCAGCAGTGCCGTGCAGCAGCCTTTCAAAACGAATGCATTTACGTAAAGAAAGCAAGTCGATTTAATACAAATACTCAGTTTGCATAATAGTGCTGGTTGCCTGCAGACGGAGCAAACAGCAGATTCCAGAATGACCGAAGTCGGAAAAGCCCCCACCATTTCCTGAGATAAAAATCCTTTGGCCTCCGCGGAGGTGGTGCGACCTTCAGGCGCCCAGACGACACGAAGCCCCTCCCCACCTCCGCACTCCCCACCGGAGGCCTTCACCGGACCGGACCGTTCGTCCAACCTTCCCGTACTGAACAGGGGAGGCGTCCTCCCTGGAGCGAGAAACAACTACCAACAAATCACCTACATAAACGTGTCGGTGCCCCCCCCCCAAGCCAGCACCGCACAAACCCGCGCTCCCCCGCTCCCGGCGCCACCTCTCTGGCCCCTCTCCATCAGGACCAGTGAACCTCGCCCGGAGCTCCCGATAAAGCCGTTGTGCTTCCGTATCCGACCTCCGTCTCTGCATTGCGTTCGCTACATGACAAAAATGACTCTTTTGCAAAAAGATCAATTGGAGAAAGTGCTGGGTTTTGAACTGTGGTTGGAAGAGCGTGTTGAGTGTGGGACGTGCAGCCGCTTCCCTCCCTGCGTCAGGACGGGCCACACGAGAGACACGGGGGAGGGTGGTGTGTGTGTGTGTGTGCGCGCGCGCACGTGCACAGGGCGAGCTGAACACCAGGGCTCCCGGGAGGCGGTGGGTGTTCATCACGCAGAGTAGCCGGTTTGGGATCTCGGATGACGGTCGCATGTGCTGGGTGTGACCCAGGCGGGGACTTTGCCGTGTGCTGATCGCGTCCTCAGCGTCAGGCATTTATGTCCTGAGGACAGTGCACGGCAGCCCAACCTCACCGTCAAGCGAGTCGACTCAAACTTGGCAGGCGCCATTGCTGTCTCCAAGGAGTATCCCTCCTTTAGCTGACAGGAGGAGAGATTGTGGGGAGTCCTGAAATACTCTTGACAGCACCGGTGAACTCCCCACCTTTAGTCAGGTTACGTGACCCCTGCCTGCACCGCAGCACACGGAGCAACCATGCAGCGACCATGTTTCTGTGCGTCACTGTGTGGAAGGCAGGAGGGCTGGGCTCCCTGGGAGCAGAGGTCTGAGAAACGTTCATGGACATTCATGGACACAAAGCACCCAGTAATTAGGACGGGGTCATTTGCGGACTGTTTGTCTCATTCGGCATCGAGGCAGGGGTTTTGTCTCCGTCGGTCACTGCCGTCCCTCCCCCATCTGGGTCACCGTGTCCCCCGTGAGCAACTCTCAATGAGGAAGCGGGTCGATGCTGCCCGGAACCCGCAGGGAGGCGGCGGGGCACAGATCGGAGCCCACGTTCTCCCCACGATCACCACTGTCTCTGTGTCCTCAGGGACTCGCTGACCGGTGCTGGGTGTCTCCATGCGTCACCCACGCTGGGACTCCCCAGCCCCCCACCCACTACTAGGAGCCTGGCTGCCGGTACCTATGGACCGAGTCCCTTTTCCAGACCTGTCCTGTGTGGTGTCCAAGGTCCTGCCCCTTTCGTGGGGGCGGCTCAAGATCTGGTCTCAACTTGAAGCAACCCTGACGGCCCACCCAGCCCCAGCCTTCCATGGGGACTGCACCCCGGGTGATCGCCTCCCCCCATCCTGTTTCCTTCTCTCCCCCACATGCGCATCCCCAGAGCACTCCTCAACAGACCGCTTCCTGGGACACCTGACCTGCATCACATAAGAATAAATACACCTACGGGGCACCTGGGTGGCTCCGGTAAGTGTCTGACTTCTGCTCAGGTCATGATCTCACGGTTCTTGGCTTCGAGTCCCATGTCGGGCTCTGTGCTGATGGCTCAGAGCTGGAGCTGCTTCAGACTCTGTGTCTCCCTCTCTCTCTGCCCCTTCCCTGCTCACACACACTCTCTCTAGCTAATGTTTAATAAACATTAAGAAAAAAATGTTTAAAGAATAAAAGTGACTTGTGTAGGCTGTGCTGTGAGATTTTCTGTGGTTGCTTTATTTGCCCGACTCCAGAACTTCAAGTTGCAAGGGACAGAAATGCAACCTATGCTGGCTTAACCCTGAAAGATAATTGACTGACTCATCAATTGAAAACCCAGAGGGAGAGCTTCAGGCATGGCTGGATCCAGGAGCTCAGACGCTTCTACCTCTGTCATCTCCTTCCCTCCGGGTTGGCTTCAGTCTCAGGCACACACCCCAGGCAGTGAGGAGATAGCCTCCCGGAGTGGCAGGATCAGACTCTGGTCTTGTCAGTTCGGAATAAATTTAAATGTTGGGATTTCTATCATTGTCAGCATTTGGGTCACGTGGCCGAACTGAAAGCGATCACACTCACAGAGTGTGAAATAGGTTTCTGGATCAGGCCTGGCTTCTTTGCTCCTAGATGCCGTGAGGAGGAAGGGGAAGCAGAGGTGTGAGCGGTAGCTGGGAAAGCATGCAAGTGAGCACAGGAGGAGGGACGGGGGAGGGAGCACAGCCGGGGAGGAGGGAGGCTGGGGCGGAGGGCGTCAAGGACGCAGCGTGAATCCGCGGGATGAGTCACTGTTCGCCGAGCTCGGCTTCTGTCTTCTCATATTTATCATCCGATCACCGAGCACGGAAAGCAGGTTCGATGATACCAGAACGGGGGTAACGGTTCACGCGCCCGGGCTCTGCAGGGCCCGCCGGGCTGCGGAGGGGAAGGCAGCCTCCGTGCGGGTCCCGCTGCCGACGCGCACACGCGTCTCTGGGGCGGGTTCCCCGGGAGCGGCTCCGGCGCACAGATCTGTCTGTGCAGGAAGTTCGGGGCCCTGGGACCCTGGGGCGAGCCTGCGGAGGAAGGAGGACCGGACACGCGGGACGTGGGCTCAACGCGGCCTCAGCGCATCAGCGGGGGGTGGGGGGGCATCAGACGGGGCCGTCTGCCCAGAGGGGACATCGCCTGGCGCAGGTGGCGTCCCTGTAGCCGGGGCACTGCCTGGAGCGCGTCTGCACCCTGGTGCCCAGTCTGCACCCACCGCGTGCGTGAGGGCCTCCGCACACGGCAGGATGAGAAAAGCGGAGGGGTGGGCAGGCCTCGGGGGCCCAAATGAAATGCACTTGACTCTCCTTGTGTCCTTTGGGCTGTGCTCAAGGAAGGAGCCTCTGGTCCTGCCCACGGGCCGCTTCTAGGAGGCCGGGCCTGGACTCGGCTGTGGTGGACCGGAGGGGGTGCGTTCCCCGCCCTGCTGTGCTCTCAGCACCCGGCCATGTCGGTGTGCACCCTCCTGAGCAGCACCAGGGGCGGGGGGCATGGCGTGTGTCCTCAGAAGACGCTCTGCGTCCCAGCCTGTGTCCCTCAGCACAAGGGACGGTTCAGTGACCTGCCGAGGTTCACAGCGGGAAAGAGAAGCGTCTCGGGACTCTGGCGTCCAGGATCCTGAGCACGGCTGCACCAGCTGCCCGGGCACAGACCTCATCCCCCCTCCCCGTGCCCCCTCCCCGCCCCCCCTCCCCAGTCACAAAGGTTGTCTCTGCAGACGCTGTGTTTCAGGCTCCCTCCCTCCCCCACTGGGTGCTGATGGTGTGTGGCTGGTGGAGGACAAGTCCAGGCCGTGTGAGACGGGGGAGGAGACCTCAGACTGCATGTCGCCCTCCTGTCTCTGCCTGGGCCGGCGTCTCAGGCAGCTGCCCTCCGTCGCTCCGTCTCCCACCAGACGGGCTCTGCCGTGACCCAGCTCCGTGGGGCAGCTCCGCTCTCTGGCTCCGAGCAGACCGCCCACCCTGATCGGCTCCGTCCCTACAGACCCGAGCTGATGCCCGAGCCCCGGCTCCCTCGTCCCTCCCTCTGCTCAGTTCCCCCAGCAGCTCCTCACGTAACTTTGTACAAGTGAGTGACCGTCCAGCATGTGACAGGCTGGTCCCCTGGATTAATCCACCCTTAACCGCCAGACGGAGACAGTTTTCCGGGCTGGACTCTGAGCCCACGTCGTCACTAGTCAGGGGGCTTGACAAACAAGATCTCAGGCACATTGGTAAATACAACCGTGACGGAGGCACATCCCAACCCAGAAACGCACGCGGGCAGAGCATGGCGTCAGGCCCCGCGTCGATCCTGCGGTCTGTGTCAAACCCCCGGTCGGTCGGAGGAGAGCACTCAGCCTCCATCAGAGGCCGTTTCACACACACCTCCTGCCAGCCCAGGCGGCCTGCCTCTTTGTGGACTTGGGGCTGAGCTTTGAGGGCTTGTGGCTGCCCAGGGGGCCAGAGGACGCGGGAGCGGGTGCCTGGACTTAACATCGCTGGCGCCTGGGGGTGTCTCTGGTCTGCCCGGCCTGCAGCCCTGGGTCTGGACAGGTGTTTTCTACGTCACGAGTCTTCCCCTCTGTGGGTGGACGTCGCCTCCGATGCCCCGTGCATCTTGGGGACTCCTGAGAAGTGTGCCCGCTGCCCGGTCCCTGAGCCTGGAGGAGCCTGCCCACGCCCTCCTCCACTCTGTGCAGTCGGTCCTGTCCCTGTCGGCGTTCTGTCCACACAAGCATCGAGCCGCCGTCCCTGGGCTCACTTCTCCTTCCCTGTCTCTTTCTCGTCTGCGGCGGCCTCTCCCTGAGACCTGGGACAGAGACCAGGCCCCCAGGGTCCGCTCCTTCCTTGCTTTCCCTTCAGAACTCCACCCTGCAGCCCCCTTCCCAGCATTTCCGTCTTCAGAACAGGACGCTTCCCGCTCCCGTTACTGTGATGCCCCATCCTCCGTGCACACCAGGCCCTCTGGTTCCCACTGTAGCTACATTTTGCTTAAATCCGTTTCAGTCGCCAGTGACCCCAACGTCTTGAAGGCTTGTAACGGCCAACGCTTGCTGAATGCTGTCACTGCGTGTGCGTGTCCAGCCGGGTTTGGCGCTGTGGGGCCAGACCAAGAGAGCTGCCACCATCCGGACGTGTTTTCTTGGAGAAGAGGGAGAGGAAAGATCTTGGAACCACATAATAATTCCTTACGTTTCCATTTCACGCATCAAAGGAAGTCACATGTCCGGGCCTGGCAGCATGGCGAGAATCTGTCACCAGCCAGCGGAGGGCGGGGTGGGGAGGACCGCGTAAGCTCTGCTTCGGGCCTCTCAGCGGAAGCAGTCCGTGTCTGCGCCGTGGTACCGAACGTTAGCAACAGAACAGACTGGCGCACGCTGGAATGCTGAGGGGAGGGGGGGGCTGGAGACAGAAACGTGGGCGAGAGGAGGGGCCAGAGCTGCGTGTTTGAAAATACGGTCTCGGGGAGCTCCGGGGCGGCCCGGCCGGTTAAGTGCCCAACTCATGATCTCACGGTTTGTGGGTTCAAGCCCCGCATTGGGCTCTGTGCCGACAGCAAGGAGCCTGCTTCGGATTCTCTCTCTCCCCCATTCTGTCCCTCCCCTGCTTGAGCTCTCTCTCTCTCTCTCTCTCTCTCTCGCTCGCTCACTCTCAAAATAAATAAATAAACCTAAAACATATATGCTCTCAGCATAAATGCGAGCAGAGTGCTAACCCTCCAAGTCTGGGCTGACCTCACTCGTTACCACGTTGGGAGTTCGCCCAGGCAGGGGCTTTCTTACCCTTCCTCGAGCCCCCAAAGGATGTGTTGCCAAAGATAAATCTGATTAACTCTGCGCATTTTCACTTTGGGGTATTTATTCTACTTTCCATTTGTTCAGTCATCCCCAGCGTCCCACCACACGCGTTAGCGCCTGGCTCTCTGGCTTCCTGCCTTTGGGTTCCGGGGAGGGAAGCCCTGGGACGGACTGTGGGTCCCTGCAGCTCCTGGGCGGCTTTCAGCCCCATGTCCGGCGCCACACATGGGGATTGGAAGGAGGAAAGCGCAGTAGAAGCTTTTCTGTTAAGAACGGCAGCAGAGGGCTTTCTAGACGGTTCCATACAGCCTCCCGGACGGGGCACTGATGAGTAAGAGTCCGGAAACCGGTTGCACGCGGTGAAATTCTGTCCATGGCTGACCTCCACCTCCATTAAAATTCCCTTCTGTGCAACATGTACTTGACTGGTAATATAAGGACATTTTTAAAATTACCAAGTTCCAGCACATACAGTAACAGTGCAAGAGTGTTGGGCGCACATCAGGCTGAAATGTCACATATGCATGTGGGCGTGGCCCCCGCCCCCCAGGGCTGCGCACAGAACATTTCCGCCATCCCTCCGGGCCAGCACCACCTCCACCCGCGGACAGGAGCTGCTCTGATCTCTCTCGCCGAAAGCTGCGGTTCTTGTATCCGCGGAGTCCGGCGGTACCGGCTCTCTTGGGTCTGGCGTCTTTCCCTGAAAGTCACATCGCTCGCTGAGTCTTGTCCGCGTTATTCACGGAGGAGTGTTTTCTCTCTGTGCCGGCTGCTGGGTGGTGCCGTCTATGAATACATCGCACGTTAGCCGTCCGTTCTGTCGAGGGACGGTAGGGCGGTTTCGAGGTTGGGATCGTCGGAAGATCACTGCACGCGCGGTGGTACATAAGCATGTGCCCTTTCCCCGGGGCTCCGTTCTCCAGGACGGGGTTGCTGGGCTGTATGGCAGGTGCCTGTTTAGCTTTCATCCTGGCAAACACTTTTCCAAACCGGCGGTACCATTTAGACCTCCTCCCGCCCCCCCCCGGCCCCCCAGGGTACGCACGGGGCTCCAGTCACTCCAGATCCTCACCAGCACTTGGGATGCTCAGAAAGTCATTTTAAAAAATGTTTTAATGTTTGTTATTTTGGGGAGAGACAGAGAGAGACAGAGCATGAGCAGGGGAGGGGCAGAGAGAGAGGTAGACATAGACTCCGAAGCATCTCCAGGCTCTGAGCTGTCAGCACAGAGCTCAATGTGGGGCTTCAACCCACAGACCATGAGATCATGACCTGAGCCGAAGTCGGATGCTCAACCGACTGATCCCCCCAGGCGCCTTTTTTAGACTTAAGGTCGATCTTTCTGAAACACAAACATGACCGCATTTCCCTTCCCTTAAACCTCTTTTAAATGGGGGGTTGGGGGAAAATTCACACACATAACAGAGACTAAGTGTTCGTTCAGACAGACAGGTGGGTCTGCGATAGGAAATGCATTCGGATTGTGGAAAACAGGGCGAGAG
>PISW01013119.1:13421-28094 GCA_004023785.1 Mungos mungo
GGGCGGGGCATGCAGACAGGGGCGGGGCAGGCGGGGACGGGTCGGGGCAGGCTGGGACTGCGAGGTGTGCATTGAGCTGCCTCCATGGGCATGCCAGGGTTTCAGGCCAGCAGCCTCAGCACTTCCTGCTTGGCGGATGCAGCGCGCGCCCTGTGCTCCCCACTCGTCCTGGAGCATTGACCCGAGTCTGCGTTTCCCCCTCTGGGAGATGCTGTGTGCTGCTGAGCCTTCGCTTCCTGGTTAAGTCAGTCCCTGTGGATTCCTCCTGCTTGTACTAAAGGTTCTGACCCCTGCACTGCACTGAGGAAGAAAAAGAGATTCACATTCCGGTGGGCAGCACTGACACACTGCCTCCGTACATAACCCAGCAGGCGTGGTGGGGGTGTGGGGGTGGAGGAAGCAAGCCGGTGAAGTTACACCTGGGGCCGGGTATGGTGACCATCACCAGGGGTGGGAGACGTCCTCGGCGAAGCTGTGATCTCAGCAGAGACCCAGATGAGCCGTGCGAATGTAAGAGAAGACCAGTGAGCACGGAAGGGTAGCCCGTGCAAAGGTCCTGGGGTAGGAGCATGATTAGAATGTTCAAGGAGAGCGAGGGGGAGGCGAGCCCGTGGGGATGGGGCGGAGGAGCACAGGGAATGACCCAGAACAAGGACCAGACTGTATGGGGGCTCAAGCAGGAGGTGAGAACTAAGTTCTATTCAGAGCGAGATGGAAAAACAGTGGAGGTTTCTGGAAGCCGAGGGGCATGATCAGAGTCGTTCTGGCCATCACGGCCGAGGTGAACTGACCGGTTAGGCGATTGAGACAGTCCAGGAGGGGGTGAGAGAGGCGGGGAGGCCTCGGCGCCGGATCTGCCCTGTGGAGTCGAGCCCACGCGTGGGGTGGAGCGCACACAGGACTCCCGCGCAGCCGGGAGGAGGCGAGAGGCGCTGCCCGCCCAGACGCGGCAGGTGTGTCTTCCGTCCCGGTGCGCGGTACACAGGAAGGAGCCTGGCTTTCTGGAACATCCGAAGCCGAGAGGAGGAGCCTTTTGGCGAATGCCGGGGGCGGGGTTGCATGCAGCGCGGGCGGCGGGCGCAGCTGCCGGGGCTGTGGACTGAGGCACTGGGCCCCCCTGTAACTCGGTGTCCGCTGGCCTCCGCTGTGCTGGGTCTCGGGCCAGGTGCCTCCGGCCGGCAGGTGTCCTGAAGCCCCAGGTGGGCAGGTTCCCTTGGCTCAGAAGTGTGCCCCTCCCCCACCCCCTGAGTCATTCCGCGGAGGGCCCTGCGTCCGGGGGTAAAAACAACACGTCCTTCCTTCCTGCGAGCTTCCTTCCGTTGCTGGCGGCCGGCCGGGGACACCGGGAGCCCGGGGCTGCTGTGCGTTTGCGGGCTGGCGGGGCTTTACGGCGATGACTTTATTCTGGCGCTCAACCCCGTGAGAAAGGCCCCTTCGGTCACCCTCTGACGGGCTTCAGGCCGAGGCTGAGTGGGGCTAAGAGTGTTCCAGAGCCCAAGTGGGGTATGGATTTGAAGTCACGGGGTAGACACTGGGGGCCCAGGCTGCCCCCTCTGGCTCTGGGAACTCGGGAAAGCCAGAAGCGATCCTGACGGACCCCCTGGCAGAATGAGGCTGGGCAGTCGGATGCCCTGCAGCCGGCCACACCTGGGACCCCGGAGAGGTGGGGGGACTGCTGGGGCAGGTCCGCCGCCGGCCTTGCCCTGGAGGCCCAGCTGTAGGTGACAGCCAGGTGTGCTCAGGGGACCATGAGGGACGCACCCTGGCGCACGGCCCCCCGGTAGCCATCCATCCTCGCCGGCCGGCCAGGGGCGTCTTGGCCCAGTTTTGCGGCAGGGACAGTGATGTCGTCACATCCTCCCACCACTGAAGCCGTCTTCGGCGCAGGCCGCTGGCGCCCCGACAGGTGGGCTCCCTCCTCCCCGCGGCCCAGGACCGGGACGCCAGCTCGGAGATGCAGATCCGGGACGCAGCATCTGGGCCTCGACGGGGAGGTCCTGGGCCTTGGGGGGGGGGGCAGGAACCGTCGTTCTCTGGGAGCCAGGGTAGGTGCTGACGGGGGACAGCGGACCCTGAGCAAACTGGTGCAGGAGCAGCGCGCCTCCGGATGGCAGCTTCCCCGAGCGTGGGGCGCGGACCAGGGCTAACGTGTTTCTCTGCCAAGGAAAACTCGATTTGGTCCCAGGGCTAAAAATAATAACTGCAAGTCAGAGTCTCCCGTCCCCTAGCGCAGCGGGCCTGCCCGTCGCACCGCTGACACGTGTTAGGAATTCCTCGACAGGCACGCGTTAACCTCAACGCTGTCGAGGAGAACATGCAGATTTGCAGCCGCCCGGCTTCCGGGCCCGTCGCCTCTTAGATTCCACACGCGGGCCCTGCAGCGCTCTCTGGTTTTTTTCTTTTTTTGTTTGTTTGTTGATTTTTTTGAAGGAAAGGTATTCTTGGATGTTTTATTAATAAGGCGCTCTTGTGCTGTGACGCTATCTGCAAAACACACCTGCCGTGAATGACCCGATTTAAACACGGGCTTGTAAGTTCACACAAAAGAAACAGGTTCCTCGTCCCCGACTCTCGGTTGGCCTTCCGTCTCTGTGTGTTCTGGCTCGTTCTTCTGGGCATCACGTAGATGAAAACGTTTACAAATATACGTAAAATTTTACAGAAGCTTAAATGGCCCCCCGGAGGTTCCGTGGGTCCCAGGAGGAGTGGGACAGTGAGCGGTGGCGCGGAGCCAGGTCAGGAGGTGGCAGGGGTCACTCGGCAGGACCCCAGGCCTGGAAAGTCTGAATCACAGCAAGCGATGTGAGATCGGCCTCCCCGCCAGTTGCACTGCAGAGACTCAAGGGCCGTTCCGTTGTTCTCCTCCGGTAGGAAATGTACACGGTTTATTTCCCTCCAGAAAGAAGGAAGGAAGAAGCGAAACAGAAGCGCGGGTCATTTCACATTTTCTCACACAGCTGGATGCACAGTGAGTCCGCGACAGACCTGATGGGCCGGCGGAGGGCGGGGTGCGTCACCCCGCGTCACCCCGCTTAACCTTACGTCACCCCGCGTCACCCCGCGTCACCCTGTCCTGTCCCCCGAGCCCCTCGGCCTCACACGGAGGGGGATTCGGACAGCCAGCCAGGCGCCTCGTATCCGGAGACTCGGGGATTCCCCCCCAGCGTCCTCGCGGGTTTGCTCGTCACCCAGATCATGTGAGCCGCCAGTGGGTCCTGGGGAGGGAGCCACGCGTGCTGGGGCCATGCCGCGGACCCAGGAGCCACTTCTGCCATGGCCTGTCCCTGCGACTTGGGCAAACTGTGCCTCAGTTTCCCCACCTTGAAAAACGGTGGTGGTAGTGCCTCCCCCGGGTGACGGTTCTGGGCTTAAATTTAACGGTGTAGACAGGATCCAGCCCGGAGCGAGCACGTGTGTCTTGGCCGCCATTATTGTTACTATTACTTGTTGTTGTTGGTAACCCCAGGCTCAGTCCCTGCTGCCTCGATATTCTGACAGCTTGATGCAGGATGGAGAGGGAAGGAGCGCCGCGCCTCCACTCGGGGGGAGGCACTTCTCAGGTCGTTCCTGGGCCACGGGGGCTGAAATGACCTGACTGGAGTTAACTGTGCGCCTGTCACCAGAGTCGCCCGTGTTCCTGGGGCAGATTCAGAAGGAAACTAGATTTCCGTGGGAGACGTCACAGCAAAAACAGTGGAATCCCAGCTTGTGACGGCGCCACCGTGGACCCTCTGGGGCAGAGGTCAGACGGACACGTAGCTTCTCGGAAAGTAAACCGTCCACAAAGAGAGACGCTTCTAAATATCGTTATTGTTATTATTATTATTAAGTTGTCCCTGGTGCCAAGTAAATGTAGTACTCATAAAACAGTACATCTTTGTGGATGTGATAAAAACAAGGCTGGGGAAATTTTATGTAACTCCTAAAAATGTCAAATATTTTCTTAGCCAGAGGTTCCTGGGAGACTCCCTGTGAGGCTGTTATAAATTAAAGGGATTTCGGCCTTGTGATCTGTTTGGCTTTGATGAATTGAACGCCATGCCCTAAATTTCTCTGGGTTGGAAAATATAGATTAAAAACTTGGGGTGCAGTGGGCTGTCCTTGTCAAAGGTTGTGACATGGCCCGATTTCAAGTCCGCAGATGTTACCGTAAACAGTACTGGAAGTTGCTGTTTATTTGGGAAGGCATTTTGTAAGAACCCGGCCACCGTAGGGCCCTGGCTTCCCCTGCTCGTGGCCTCCCTGGTTTCCGTTTCGCGTCACCGCATCCCGTCTGGAGCGCACACGGTCCATCCACTGTCCCCTGGTCCCACCTGGGTGATTTTCCGTGATGCTCTCCCGCCGGGCCCTGCTGTGGCTCCAGGCGGCCTCCCCAGTCGGCCTAATTCGACTCTGGACATGAGATCCGCTCACCAGCCCGAAGCCAGAAGAGCCAGGCTTCCTCGTGAGCACGTCACCAAGGGACAGGAGAGGTCAGTGCGGGATCTGGAACAGGACAGTCACTGTCACCAGTGGAGGGACCTGTGCGGGGGCCCACACTCAGTCCTGTTACTCCACTGGGTGCCCCCGTTCTAACTGGCAGAGCGCCGCCTCCCGGGTCCTGGCAGGAGAGGAAGAGGAGAAAGAAGGGACATTATCAAGTGACATCATTTCAGACCTGACCTGTCAGCCCCGGCTGTCTAAATGAGGGTGTGTCTGTGCAGATGTTTTTTATAAGCTGGGGGAACCTTATTTTTTTTACTTAAAAATATGTCGGGTATATTCTTCCAGATCAATACACATGGATTGAATTCTTTGCTTTTCCCACACCTGTGTCATGATCGGCAGAATGGTTTTACCATAATGTATTCAACCGTTCACCTATTGACTGCCTCTTCCCTATATTTTCCTCAGTTTGAATAATTCTGCACACGTCCCTCTATCCTGGTGATTTTATTTTTGTCGACAGAATCCCAAGCGAGATCTATGGGTCAAGGGAGATGTGAATTTTTTATGAAGATAGACACGGCCAGAGTAATTTCAGAAAGTTGAGCCAATGCATTGACGGCATTTGTAAAAGCCCTTATTTAACCAACAGCCTCCCCCCCACCCCCCAGCTCTTAGCCTCTGTCTCACTGAATCTGATGAGGGAAAATGTTATCTTCGTGGTTTTGTTTTGCATTTACTTGACTCCTAATGAGGGAGAGCTTTTTCCAGATGTTTTCTGGCTGCTGGCGTCTCCCTCTGCGACTTGCCTGTCTAGACCCTTTGCTAATTTTCGTATATCTTGTTGTTTGTCTGTATCTTATCCTTTTGCGGTGGATCTCATCCCAGGAAGGCTGAGCAGCACGTATCTGCATGATAGCACAGCCGTGCAACCTCTCTGAGTTTTGTCCACGCTTACTTTCAGCAATTACAGCAACTGTTAAATTGTATGAAGGTTCATCTTTATCTGTCACATCAGGCGTTTCCCAGTCTTCAAATATGTAAATGTTCTCCTAAATATTAGCATGAGGGCCAGTAGGGGACAGGATGACTGGGAAGTAGAAAAACATTTTTTTTTAACATTGCTATTTGGTTTGATGGATTACAATGACCATGAACTAATTTTATAATTAAAAAATATAGTTTAAGAAAAAAGAAAATAGGGGCACCTGGGTGGCTCAGTCGAAGCGTCCAACTTCGGCTCAGGTCATGATCTTGCAGTTCATGGGTTTAAGTCTCATGTCGGGCTCTGTGCTGACAGCTCAGAGCCTGGAGCCTGCTTCAGATTCCGTGTCTCCCTCTCTCTCTGCCCCTCAGATGCTCTCACTCTGTATCTCTCTCTCCCAAAAATAAATAAACATTTAAAAATTAGAAAAAAAAAAAGAAAAATGAGGCGCCTTAGTGGCTAAGTCGGTTGAGCATTCGACTTCAGCTCAGGTCATGATCTCACAGTTTGTGGGTTCGAGCCCCGTGTCAGGCTCTGTGCTGACAGCTCAGAGCCTGGAGCCTGCTTTGGATTCTGTGTCTCCGTCTCTCTCTGCCCTTCCCCTGCTCACGCTCCATCTCTGTCTCTGTCTCTCTCTCAAGAGTAAATAAACATAAAACAAAGAAAAGAAAAGGAAAGAAAAGAAGAGAAAAGATTGTTGGGGGAGGATCTGACCAGGAGCAAGCAGGACCAGGGCTATTTTGGGATGGGAAACAGTGACGGATCCGCTCTGTGACTTTTCTGTTGGTATGGTCACATGACCCCATGGGTTTGTCAAAGTGTAGAAATGCACACCATAAGAGCGAATGTTACACATGTTCATTAAAAAGTAAATTTTTTACTTTTAATAAACAGGAAAGGTTCCTGGGGCACCTGGGTAGCTCAGCGGGTTAAGCATCTGACCCCTGTTCTCGCTCTCTCTCTTTCTCTCTCTCAAAATAAATAAATAAAACTTAAAAAAAAAAACTGTGTTTGGGGCACCTGGATGGCTCAGTCAGTTGAGGATTCAACTTTTGATTTGGGTTCAGGTCACGATCCCAGCCCAGGGTCATAGGATTGAGCCCCATGTCGGGCTCTGTGTGGACAGTGTGGAGACTGGGATCCTCTCTCTCTCTCTCTCTCTGCCCCTCTCCCCCACTCATGTGCTCTCTCTCTCTAAAAGTAAAACTAAATGACAGTTAAATAAATAAGGAAGATTCCCAACCATCGCGTAAGCCTAGCTTTATCCTGATGACATTTGGTAATAGTTGAAAACCAAAGAACAGTGTATGTCAGATCACTTACAACCGTAAGCACAAAAATCCTGCATCAGATATTGGTAAATCAAGTCCAGCGGTGAGTTGCTCACACGGCCGAGTGGCGTTTCTCTTGGGACGCAGCTCATCAGGAGCTCCACACGGGTCCACAGGGGTCGGCGTGGGGGGTCTGCCAGCACGGGCTTGTAGGCTTCAGCGCTGCCCGCAGGTTGGAACAGACGGGTCCTCCTCCATCAGGGGGCGGGGGCTGTCCCGGGCGCTTGGGACGTTCAGTGGCATCTCTGGTCTCCACCCGCTAGCACCCATTAGATATGACAACCAAAACTATCTCCGGAAACTGCCAGATGTGCCCTGGGTGGCAGAGCTACCCCCCACCCCCATGACCACTGGGTTAATGTAATTGATTAGCAGAATAAATGAAGAAATATATGATTATCTCAATGGATGGCTCATAAATGTCCTAATGAAATGTCTCACAAAATTTATACCAGTTCTTGATTATTATTTTTGAGAGCAAGAGAGAGAGAGGCAGAGGGAGAGAATGTTGAGCAGACTCCACGCTCAGTGTAGAGCCAGACGCCGGGCTCGACCCCACGACCCTGGGATCACGACCTCAGCCAAAATCAAGAGTCGGACACTCGACCGACTGAGCCCCTCACACCCCCCCCTCCATTTCTTGATTTTTAAAGTAGGCAAATGGCTCAAACTGTGAGCTGCAGGAAGGGGTGGATGTTCTTACCTAGTTGGACGATATCCCAAACCCTGCATGAAACCCCGCACGTGATCAGTGACTGTTGAAACATGAAAACACCCCTGACACGTTTCTCCAGCTGCTGAGCTCATCCTGGGTGTCGTGGGTCAGGATCAGAAGGGACCAGACGCCTGCAGTCCGTTCTTGAGCACCGTCCTGCGTCTGGTGGCCGTGCCTGACAGACTCCTCCCTGGGACGTCCGAGCCAGCGCACGCCCGGCCCCGCAGGTGTCGCTTGCCTTCCCCATGCGGTGCCTTGCGCTGGTGGCGTGGCGTTTCCTCCGCTGGGTTCTTCGCCGTCTGGCAGGTCTGCGGCGCTGTTGTGCCCGCGCTGCCTAGAGACGGTCTGGGAGTGGACGGCACCTGGGCGGAAACCAGCCAGAGGCGGGACACAGTGGAGGTGCCTGAGCGTCGCTGTGGCAAATGCCAGTGGCCCAGATGACCCCCCAGGACGCGGCACCACTTCACAGGAGCTCGGCATGCTGTTGGGGTGGCCAGAGGCAAGAGCCGACCGCACCTTGGCCGCGTGTGTCTGCTAGCCAGCGGTGGTATCGGGGCTGGTGGGATTGGCACCCGCGCAGGGACGGGCATCGTTAACCGGCCACGCGGTGCTTTCCCACGGAGCCAGCAGGGACACGAAATCCTTCTTAACACACTCGCCAGAGATCACCACCACGCTGCAACAGTGGCCATCCACGATGACGCCAGGGTGCCCAGCTTGTCCTGAATTTATGTTTACAACAATATCAATATCCTTGATTCTTCCGTATCCAGAATGATTTGGTCCGAGCATGATGTATAGTTAAACAGGACAAAACAAATTACCATCTGCCCCCAACCGGAAATAAATGAGCTCCAAACAAGTTTTATGTAAATTAGTTTGCACTTAAACGAAGATTAAGACACAGCTATATAAAATCTCTCTCAAGGTAATTTGCCACCTCTGAGACAGGACACCACGGACTTGGCGTTTTGCATTCATGTGGGGCAGGATTTAATGTAGATGCGGTGAAGAAAAGCACAGTCTAAGGGCGCCCCGGTGGCTCAGGTGGTTCAGCATCTGACTCTTGATTTGGGCTCAGGTCATGACCTCACAGCTCATTAGTTCTAGCCCCGAGTTGGGCTCCTCACCTGCTTAGGATTCTCTCCTTCTCTCTCTGCCCCCTTCCATTCAACATCTCTCTCTCTCTCTCTCTCTCTCTCTCTCTCTCTCTCTCTCTCTCAAATAAACAGATAAACTTTATAAAAAAGGGAAAACATAGTATTGTAGCTTTCCTCAAACAAAATTATATCTAGGATTCTCTTGGTTGAAAGTAATAGAGGGGCACCTTGGTGGCTCAGTCGGTTGAGCATCCAACTTCGGCTCAGGTCATGATCTCACGGTTTGTGAGTTTGAGCCCCGAGTCAGGCTCTGTGCTGACAGCTCAGAGCCTGGAGCCTGCTTTGCATCTGTGTCTCCCTCTCTCTCTGCCCCTCCCCTGCTTGTGCTGTCTCTCTCTGTCTCTCAAAAAAATTAAGAAAAAAGTAATTCTTAGCAGTGCTATTGCTGGGTCATAGGGGAGTTCTAACGATAGTTTTTACCCAGGGGCTACAGAAGTGCTGACGCACAGGAGCACCTGTACCCCAATGTTCATAGCAGTAATGTCAACAATAGCCAAATCATGGAAAGAGCCTAAATGTCCATCACCTGATGAGTGGATCAAGAAGATGCAGTGTATATACACAATGGAGTACTACATGGCAATGAGAAAGAATGAAATCTGGCCATTTGTAGCAAATTGGATGGACCCCGAGGGTGTCATGCTAAGCGAAATAAGTCAGGCAGAGAAGGATAGATACCATATGTTTGCATTCATAGGTCTAACAGGAGAGACCTGGCAGGGGACCATGGGGAGAGGAAGGGGGAAAGAGAGTGGGAGAAAGTGAGGGACACAGATCAAGGGAGACTACTGAATACTGAAAACGAACCGTGGACTGAAGGGGGAGGGGGAGGGAGGGAGGGGGTGATGGTCATGGTGGGGGGCACTTGTGGGGAGAAGCACTGGGTGTTACATGGAAACCAATTTGACAATAAACTATTAAAAAAAGTAAAATATAAATTAATTAATTAAAGAAAAAAAGTAATTCTTCCTTCTCTATTTAAAAAAAGAAAGAAAGTAATAGAAAATATAATAGAGGTGAATTGCCTATGAAAGGTAATCTTCATACAACTGAAAGGTAAAGTGACAGCTCTGGTTTTAGGCAAAGCTTTAATAATCACCTCCAGCGATGTTACTAGGGGCAGAGTCTCTCTGCTTGTGTGGAAGTCCTTGTCCTCAGGTGGCAGCATGTGGTGTCTCCTGCCAGCACCTCGCTCCCTCCTGGTGGCAAAATGCTTGCAGCTACACCTGCACTCACATCTTCATCCCAGGATATCCTAGGGATAGAGAGACTCTTCCAGGCTGCGTGGCATTTCTGGGATTCACTCTCTCTCCCTGGACCAAACAGGGTCACATCCTTATTCCTGACCCCGTCCCAGTGAATACTGATTGGCCACATCTGAGTTCTGTGGCTACCCTGAGGTCACGGGCATGGTGTTAGCCCAACCTGATCTTGGGCGTAGAACTGGGAAAGGGAAGCCTCCCCAAGGACAGTACAAGGAAGATGGCTTATCAGTTTCCTGCCTCTCATTTGCCGTAACGAATGACCACACACTGGGAAAAAATTGCAGGAATTTATTCTCTTGGTCTTGAGGCTGGAAGTCTGACCCACAATGTTTACTGGGCTGTGCCCCCTCTGAAGGCTCTGGGGTCCTTCCTTCCTTCCTTCTTTCCAGCTTCTCATGATGCTGGGATCCCTAGAGTCCTTGGCTGGGGGCGGGGGGGCTGTTGCTCCTGTGGTCACATGGCTTCCCCCTGCCTGTGCCCCTGAGTCTCCACATGACCTTGGCAAGAGGCCACGAACCATTGGATTCAGGGTCTACCCTAGTGCAGCGGGACTTCATCTTAACCCATTACAACTGTACACATCCTATTTCCACATAAGCCCACATTCTGAGGCCCCAAGGACACATGAGTATTTGAGGGACACCCTTCAACCCAGGGTAGAAGGGACAGTATTAACATCCTGAGGCCCCAGAAGAACCCTCCTCTAGGCTGACACTCAGCAGAGAAGAGCAGAGGTCTGAACTCCCCAGCGGGGAGTGAGGTCTTGTTCATGTCTGTGCCGACCTCAGTGTCTCAGCCCTGACGTCTGGTCACCAGGTCTACCCACACGGGCCTCCTGCTCCCCCTGCACCCAGACTGGACAGTCACTGCTGACGGGGTGGCTCCTTTGGTGTCAGCTGGATGCTGACGTGGGGACAGCGGACGAGATCCCGAGGTGGACCCCACCCCGCTGGGTGTGATGGTGTTTACACTTGCACGTGAACCCAGCATTCATTGCGAGTTAGAGTTACGGGCCAGGGACACGATTTGGTTCGTGAATCTGGTCTGTGGCAGGAACTAGTAGATGTATGTGTGCACGTGCTTGTGTTCGTTGTATAAAATACTGTTTAAAGTATGAGAATAGAGCTTCCTTTCTGCTTTGACCTGTTCCTACCAAATACGGTCACGATGTCGAACTAGACCTTCTATTTGCACAGGAAGGAGTGACTTCTGGATAAAGTTAGAAGAATATTCACAACAACGCCGAAACTCATTTATCTATGTAACGCGTAATTACTGCGTGCTGACCAGAGCGAGGCGCTGGGGGGCATAATGCATCGGGAGATCCGTTATGTTCCCTCGTAAGGTTCTCAGTGTTGTTAAATTAATGGGTGCTGAAAATGAACCCAACACAAGTACTTAACTTCAAATTGTAACGAACGCTAAGAAGACAAGGGGCACGGTGTCCCAAGGGGGAGGAAGGAGGCAGCCCGGCCTTCACTGAGAGATTCCGAAGGGCTCTCGGACGAGGCTGGAGGATGGCTTCAGGTCCAGCGACCTGACTTGGCCTCATGATAAAACATTGAAGGGCCAGGGCACTCACAGATAGGCATGGTCATGTTCCGGCTGCGAATGTGGACCAAAGACTTAACTCCACTTAGACGATACTTTGTGAGACCTGTTGAGTCCTGGACATTGTTCATTCGTGGCCAGCTGAGGTGTTCTTGTTCCTTGATTCTTGTGACCCTGCAGAAGGAAGAAGGACTCCTTTCTTTGCGTTTCAATAGCTCCCTGTCCAAAACCTCTGTTAAAGCATCTACCATATTGTTTGATTGTCTGTCTCCCAGAATAGATAGAGTGTGACCTCTCCAAGGTCAAGGTAAGAGTTTCAAATGCATTTTGCACTTAGCAAAGTACTTAGCATGCAGTCAGTATTCATGGAATTCAAAACCTTGGGGAAAATGTATTATCATCCTCAAAATTCCGGAATAACTAGAAGCGTGCTTGCTGTAAAGGGGATTTATCTAATTTTTGCTAAAATAGCCTCTGTTCCTCTCGGGTTACAGAAATCACTCCATCCTCCCAAATGGGCTTAATGCCCACACTATAGGAAATGGCGTAGCTTACTTCCTAGAGAAATTTTCTTTCTTTTAAAAAATTTTTTTTTTTACGTTTATTTATTTTTGAGAGACAGAGCGCAAGCAAGGGAGGGACAGAGAGAGAAGGAGACACAGAATCTGAAGCAGGCTCCAGGCTCTGAGGTGTCAGCACAGAGCCCCATGCGAGGCTCAAACCCACAAACCGTGAGATCATGACCTGAGCCCAAGTCAGACGCTTAACCAACTGAGCCACCCGGGCGCCCCTCTAGAGAAATTTTCAGTCTCAAACTAATCATGTTAAATATCCAGAAAAGCGTGTTGATTGGATATTATTTGAATCTGTGTGACAGACGCTGGACGGCTGTGATTTCACCTGGTAGAGGATTGTAAGTTTGTCGAACAACCTTGGTCCAGATGAAGACGGTCCAGGACTGCGTCCGGCATTGGCTCCGTACCTCTGTTGTTCCGTCCCAGGAGTGGGGCTTTCTTCCTTGTGGTTCTAACACAGGTCCTCCGTGTCCTTCCTTCTCTGAGGGAAGAACTAGAAGAAAGAAACAGAACGTTCACAGGTGTAGCAGACAGGTGCTTTCTAAAACATTAGGCAAAACTGTGCCTCAGCCACCCTGAATGCAAGGGGAGACCTTCTGTTTGTTAAGATTCGTTGCCAACCCAAATGAGGTAAATTTTTAGGATTTTGGCTAGGAAACGAGCGGCGTCTTCCCAGAGGGTGCCTGAATGATCAAGTTGATTTATTCAAGCCGTTCATGCTCTGGAGAGAAAGCCCGTCATGGTTGGTGTTTTGTTTGTTTGGTCATTTTTTTTTTCAAATAAGAGTTTGGACTCTGCAAAAGTAATGAGTGTTTTTGTGAATTTTTGTGACAGATGTAGATAGAAGGCTATAGATGAGATAGATGATTGATAGGTGATAGATGGATGATAGATGGATACATAGATAGGTGATTGATAGATGATAGGTAGGTAGACAGATATATAAATAGGGATAGAAAGGTAGATGGTAGGTAGGTAGTGGATGGATGAGAGAGACACACATTCACATAAACTTACGCAGAATGACTTTGAATGGCATTTTCTGATACTTTGGCTAATCATCCCAATGTAGATTGTTAAGAGACTAGCTTTCAAGACAAAGGAACACAGGTGACATTTAAGAGGGTGCCGTGTCTTGGTTTCCCACCTGGCGATGCTGGGTGACGGGGGAGGGCCACAGGCACCTGTGGACACCCCCCCTACAAGGAGCCATATCAAACACAGGAGAGAAAGGACGAGGGATGGGGCACAGCACTGAAGAGGCTGGGCTTGAGGGCAGGGGGGCAGGGAGACGCGGAGGTCCTTGTGGAAGGAGGGGCTGCTGAACCACCCTGCGGCCGGGGAAGGGATGCAGACCCAGAGTCCCCTCGGCGCCTCAGAGAGCTTATGGCTCAAAAATATCAAGCCCGGCAGAACTGGGCTGAAGGCAGTTGACTAACGTGAGGGGCAAGGTGCCCTCTCTCTCCCCAACCATCTAACACTGAGGTGGCCTCTGTCACTCAGTTAGACAATCGAGAGCAATCCCAAGCCTGGGAGCTAGAGAGGAAGAAGGGAAACCATCTCCCTTTGCAGGTGACAGACGGTGTTTCCAGAAGATTCTACCCACGGACACTCGAATGACAAAAACATACCATGTCCATGAATAGAAAATCTCTATATCACAAAGATATCATTTTCCTTAAAGGGATAAATGAATTCAATGCATTTCCGATGAAATGCCCATAATTTTTTTATCTGGCGCTAGAGAAGTTATCCTAAAAGTTCAGTTAGAAGACTAACTGGATGTGAAGATTCAGGAATGTTCCGCACAGAACGAGTAAGGAGGTAGCACTTACCAGACATTAACATGCATTAAAGAGCTTCTGTTCCTGAGGCAGGATCCTAGTGTCGGCACATGAGTTACTGATATGTGAACAGCGAGATAAACCAGTAGAACTTAGTAGATAATTTTAGAAACTGAAATTTAGTGGAAGAGGAAGGTAGCATGGCGAAACAGTGGAGAAAAGACGGGCTTTAAAAAATTCCATTTAATGTTCATTTATTTTTGAGAGAGAGAAAGACAGAGACAGAGTGTGAGCAGGGGAGGGGCAGAGAGAGAGGAAGACACAGAATCCAAAGGAGGCTCCAGGCTCAGAGCTGTCAGCACAGAGCCCGACACAGGGCTCAAACTCCTGAATCACGAGATCATGACCTGAGTCGAAGTTGGATGCTTAACTGATGGAGCCGCCCACGCACCCTGAAAAGACAGACTTTTAGAATGAAACGTGTTGGAATAGCTGGATAAGCCATATGAAAATGATAGAATTGGAGCTATTACTCACATATGTTTGATACCAGAATAAACACCAAGTGAAGCAGAGATTTTAATGGAAAAGCAAAGTGAAACAGTAAATACAAGACTTCATAGACAATATGGATGAATTAATTTCTCTGTAGTCTGACACAGGAAAATTCTCCTTGGACTCACAATTCAGAAGGAAAAATGTAGATCACCAGGATGACATAAGCCATGCGTGGGGGGAAAAACATAAGGGGAAAGTAACAAACTGTAGAAATACTTGCAGTTTATAATATGGACCCAATCACATCCCTAGGAGGAGATTCTAAAGCCAGAGAAGGGGAAGAGATCAATGACCCTATAGAAAACTGTTTGCAGGAAATAAAAG
>PISW01013120.1:0-28043 GCA_004023785.1 Mungos mungo
TGTCTATAAGCTAAAACACAGCCTGCTTAATACCTTTCCTTAAATTCCACCTCTATACTACAGTATACTTGAGGTCCATGCAGAAACGTAGCTACATTTATATAGGAAATGGATGCTTAAGTCTTTGGTGCTGTAAAAGCAACTTCATTTAAACATAACCACCCCCACCACCATAAAAAGAAGAGGAAGAAAAAAAAAAGTAAAGAAAATTATAAGGGAAAAACCCAAGACACACTCCCTAGGGGGGAAAAAAAAAAAGGAAAAAACAGCATGTAATTCCTGTCCTTGACAGAATGTATTAAATAGATTGCTTGTATTTCTGAGGGATCTGTTGAAATAGATCCATTTTCCTTCATGATTTTGTCTATTTGCATGTTCTCTCTTTTCTTTCTGAGGAGCCTAGCTAGGTGCATAGACTTCTTGATCAAGGACTGCAGCACTCCCCAGAAAGGCATCTGTCTCCCACACACATATATACACACTCCCCAAAGTTTGTACAAGATTTAGAATCTGTAAAAGGTTATAAGCTCCATAAAGAACAGAAGAAGTAAATACATTTCCAAAAATGCAGAGGGGATAAGCTTCCTTGCTACCACTGCAAGACAAGCATCTGTCATTCACCCATTAGCAAGTATCTATTGAGCACTTGCTCAGTGCCAGGTATTGTATCCAGGGCAAATAAAACAAAATAACTAAACACAAACAGTTTTTTCAGATAGTGAAAAAGGTTATAAAGAAAACAAAATAACATGATGGTCCAGAACATTAGAGTGTTCATTGCCTTAGGTCTAGTTTCCTAGAAGCAGAGTCTGGGATGGGAATTAGGGGCTAATGTTTTTATCACCCAGAGGCAGAATTCAGTAATCCATTCTGGGGAGCGGCTAAGATCTCAGCTGCTTGGCCATTTGCTAGCCGGATTTGTCACTCCCTGAGGGGAGTTGCAAAATAGGCAGGGGAGCACCACTCCCTGTCAGAGAAGCCAAAAGACCAAAGATCAACCGCCTGCAGGCAGGGTGGTATCGGCCCCTCAGGCGCTGTGCTAAAACACTTTAGTCTGGTTCCCCTTTTACTCCAGTCTTAATCCCTTAACCCTGTTCCCTAGCAACTGACCTAGATCAGCTGCCTTGTTTTTCCCGCCTTGAAAGCTTTATAAGAGACAGTTTTCTAAATAAAGCTCTCTCTCCTTTTGACTGATCAGAAACTGTGAGTTGTGTCTTTACTCTCTGTGCGTCCCCTTTCCTGCCCCCTTCTCTCCCTCCCTCAGGAAAAGAACCCATGAGGACTCACAGCCCCACGGGCCGGAGCAGCCAGGGCAGGACACGACAATCCATCACTTACATACAACACCCAGTGCTTATCACAACAAGTGCCCTCCTTAATACCCATCACTGACCTAGCCCACCTCCCACTCATCTCCTTCTACCAACCCTCAGTTTGTTCTCTATCATTGAGTCTCTTGTGATTTGTTTACCTTTCTTCCCTTCCCCTCACCTTCCCATCTGTTTTGTTTCTTGAATTCCACATATGAATGAAATCATATGATATTTGTCTTTCTTTGATTGACCTATTTCGCTTAGCATAATACATTCTAGCTCCATCCTTGTCATTGCAAACAGCAAGATTCCATTCCTTTTGATGACTGAGTAATATTCTACTTTATATGTATACTAACATCTTCTTATCCATTCATCAGTTGATGGACACTTGGGCCCTCTCCATAGTTTGGCTATTGTTGATAATGCTGCTATAAACACTGGGTTGCATGTACCCCCTTTGAATCTATATTTTTGTATCTCCTGGGTAAACACCTTATAGTGCAATTGCTGGATTGTAGGATAGTTCTATTTTTAGTTTTTTGAGGAACCTCCATACTGTTTTCCAGAGTGGTTGCACCAGTTTGCATTCTGGGAACTAGTGATTGTTGAAGGAGGGTCTTAGGAGAAGGGGATGAGAGCAAGAAGATGGAGCAGCGAAAAAAAAACTAAATAAGGATAAGACTGGAATCTAGCTTCAGCCTGATCCTGGAGAGAGTTGGGGAGGGCTCTGGAGCAGGAATTGCATCCCAGAATGGGTCCCACCTTGAGGCCAAGGTCTGGTCTGTGGTACTTGCTGAACCCATTAGTCATTGGCCACTGACCACTCTTCTACCTTCTCCCATACCCAGGAGTAGAGACTGCTCCTACTCAGCCAAGGATAATTCTCCAGAGAAGGGGAGACACTTTAGCAGCCAACAGAGACAACATAGAGAAGTTTTTCTTGACCACCTAGAAGGAAATGGTGATTGTAGAATAATTTCATCTCAATCTCCTTTTAGGATACAATAAAGGAGCAAGGGGTCCTAGGAAGGTGGAGTAGGAGCACAAAACAGCGGGCATCTACATCTTGGAGAGAATGTAGGCCAAGAGGGACTGCACATGGGAGGGACTAGGCTGGAGATGCTTGTGGGAATTAGTGGAGGGAGAATTCCAGAGACTAGGGATAAGGCTGGGTCATCAAGCTTAGCTTCTATATGTTATTCCTGGCTAGGTAGCAAGATTATTCTCAACAGGAAAATGTATATATGGCAGAACATGGCAATCTATGCATTCAATTCATGTTTATTCAGAGGGGTCTTGGAACTTCAGTGGGCAGCAAGGCATGGGGACAGATAAGGGGACCAGTTTCAGCAACTGTTCAAAGTCTGTCCCAAAATGAGAATGCCCACAGAGAAACTGGAAAAGAGATTACTGTGTTTTGTTTGTTTTAATCATGGTAGCTGGACCAGAGGATTGAGAAAATAAATGAAGACCAACAAAATGTCTGTTGACAGATAAAGCCTATTTATTCAGAGCTTGCTCTAACAAGAAATTCAACCACCATCACTTGCATTTTGACAAATACCCAAAGGCAAGGGAGGAGAGGAGAAGCTTTATTGTGTAAAAAAGGGAAGTCTTCAGATGCACTCTGACTGGGAGCTGTTGGCCTAGGGAAGCTGGAGGCACATTAGCTAGAAGAAGGACATCTTGTAATTGGTTAGGGGAGCAGATTTGACTTTCCCTGATTGGGCCTAAGTTGGATGCAGGGACAAAAATTAGGGAAGCTGTCAGTTATTAATCAAATCCTGGTCATCTTGAGCCAATTATCACAGGGGTTATTGTTTGGCTTCCTGGACCAGTTGCTAAAGTTCTGACTTCCTACAAGTCTGACTTACACAGGTGGGAAACTGGCTTCTTGGGCTGCTTATTGTAGTTAATCGGTAGGTTTCTTGGGCTTATTGCTACAGATTGAGAGTCAGAGCTCTGTTTCTGGTATAGTCTGTCCATTATCCATTTATATATTCAGTCTCTCAATATTTAGAAAATGTGAAGTAGTTACATATAGCCAGACACTACATTGTCCTGAAGAAATGCATTGTGCAGTAGGGAAACAGATTTTAGAGAGCTCTGTCTTCTGGTGGAGGGCACAAGAGAATAGGAAGCCAGGAAAACCAAGATCATTCGTTCATTCATTCATTCATTCACCAAACACATATATTCAGTAATTGTTTACTCTGTGTTCTAGATATTGTCATAGGGGCTCCTGCCCTCCAAGAATGTACAGTGTCCAGGAATAAAAAGCAAGTTACTGACAGCATAAGAGAGGTGAAGCTTCTCTTGGCTAGGCAGTCAGAAGAATCTGGAGGAAGTGACATTCAAGCTGAGACAAGAGTCAAGTGAAGGAGGAAAGGAAGTGAGTTCTGGGAAGAGGATAAAGCATGGACAAAGACTGGGAAGTGAGGAGGAACAAAGAGGGAACATATACATCCTGACCTGTCCTCAACAGGTCATGTTTAGGCCTTACATCCCAATACAACTATTAATCACACTCCCTTTCACTTTCAAAAGGGTCCTGACTTGTCACCCTATATATGGTGCATTTGAGAAATATGAGGTTGAGAGAGAAGGGAGCAGAAGGAAGGCTACAGATGTAGGCAGTGACCAGATCACATAGGGCTTCAAAGATCACCTTTTATCCAATGGACTCAGAGCAAGAGAGCTATATGGAGTGAACTGGAAAGCCATGCCTGCCTGTCTATGGTGGCTCTACCTAGCTGCAGTCTCATGTTGCCTCACTCCCATTTTTTCAAGAAAAGCCATAAATCTGGATTTCTCTAAGAAATCTCTCAATTTAAAAATGTCAGCAACTAATCAAAAACAAATAAGCATTTTTTCTCAACTGTTGGACATTTAACCTGTTTCCATAATTTGGCTATTGTTGAAAGTACTGCTATAAACATTGGGGTACATGTGCCCCTATGCATCAGCACTCCTCGACTATGGGGGCAAGGAAGGGGGGAAAAGTTATAAACAGAGATGAAGGGAAGCAAACCATAAGAGATTCTTAAATACAGAGAACAAACAGGGTTGATGGGGGTGGGGGAGAGGGGAAGGTGGGTGATGGGCATTGAGGGCACTTGTTGGGATGAGCACTGGGTGTTGTATGGAAACCAATTTGACAATAAATTCTATTTTTAAAAAAACAAACAAAACTCTGTAGGCTAAATAAAACTTGAGGGCTAGTACTCAGCCACCAAAAAGAATGAAATCTTGCCATTTACAATAACATGAATGGAGGTAGAGTGTATTTTGCTGAGTGAAATAAGTCAGTCAGAGAAAGACAAATACAATTTCATTATATTCATATGTAGAATTTGAGAAAACAAAACAGATGGACATAGAGGAAGGAAGTAAAAAGAGAGAGAGAGAGAGAAGGATGGAGACCATTACAGACTATTAACTATAGAGAACAAACTGAAGGTTGCTGGAGGGGATGGGTTAGATGGGTGATGGGCATTAAGGATGCGCTTTTTGGCATGAGCACTACGTGTTATATGTAAGTGATGAATCACTAGATTCTACTCCTGAAATCAATATTACGCTATATGTTAACTAACTGGAATTTAAATAAAAACTTGAAACAAACAAAAATAAATAAACTATAAGTGAGAAAAAGCAACAGATTTTTTTTAAGGCTCTGAACTTTCCCTAGGGAGGGGAAATTCACACCATCAGGGTACATATCTCTAGTAATTTCTCAAGAGAGAGAAAGAATGGGGCGCCTGGGTGGCTCAGTCAGTTAAGTGTCCAGCTTTGGCTCAGGTCATGATCTCACGGTTTGTGGTTCGAGCCCCGTGTCGGGCTCTGTGCTGACAGCTAGCTCAGAGCCTGGAGCCTGCTTCGTATTCTGTAACTCCCTCTCTCTCTCTGACCCTCCCCTGCTCACACTGTCTCTCTCTGTCTCTCAAAAATAAATAAAAAATATTAAAAGAGAGAGAGAGAGCGAGAGCGAGAGCGAGAGAGAGAGAGAGAGAGAGAGAAAGGAGAAATACCTTCCAAGTACCTTTCTCATGTATCTACAGGGAAAACAAGACACTTAATTTATCTATCAGGTCATTTAGCCACCAGGAAGGACCCCACCTTTGTGCTCTCAGAGGTTGGGGATAAATCCTAGAGATCAACCCGAGTGCGCTCATCAAGAAGGTCCCACAGATGGAGAAAGTATTACTGAAGCCTGTGACCAACCTGAGAATGGATAGAGTGGAACATTCTCCAGCCTCCCATTTTGGATGCCAACCATATAATAAGTCCTGACAAGAAGGAGGGAACTGAAATGCTAGGAACTGGGGTAGCAGCACCATCAAGAAGCCTTCAGAATTTACAAGTTTAGTTTATTGAACCAAGTAGGAAAACAGAACTTTTGAGAAGGTAGTGATATTAGTTACAATACAGGGGCAGCTTACTGTATTGGAGGCTCAAAATACCAGTGACTTAAGGAAGATTTCTCTTTCTTATAACAATATAAGATTATGGAGTTCATGGATAACATGATACAGAGTTAGAACCTAGACTCTTTCTGTCTCAGTCCAGCACTCTTAAGTGTTGCCCTTGTCAGCAAAGTCCAAAATGGCACACCATGACATTCATGCTTCAGCTGCTAAAAAGACGGTAAGGAGAAAGGAAGTATACTTCTTCTCTCAGAGGACCAGACTCCAAAGTTGTTCACTCACCCTACTTATATCCTATTAGCCAGAACATAGCCACATGGTCATCAGCTATATAGGAAACTGGGAAATGTGCTCTTTAACTGGGTGGCCATATTAGTTATCCATTGTGATGTAACAAACCATTTCAAAGCATAGAGGATTGAGATATCAATAATTTATTATTTCCCACCGTTCTGGGCAGTTCTTTTGTTGGACTTGCCAGTGGCTGCAGTCATCAGATTCCTGGACTGGGATGGAAGAGCCCCAACAGCCTCAGACATGCAGTTGTGCTGGCTATCAACTGGGGGCCTTAGTCATTCTTCCATATAGCTGCTCATTTATGATGGATTGGAAAAGAAATAATTTTTATTCTCCAGTGAGCTAGATGGGTCTCAATATGGTGGTCTCAGGATTCTGGGAGGATGGAAGCAGAAGCTGTAGTGCTTCTCATGGCCTAGGCTCTGGAACTCCAACACATCCCGTAAGCCACCACATTCTATTGGCCAAAGCAAGCCACAAGACCAGCCCAGATTCCAAGCAGTAGAGATAGGCCCCTCCACTTGATGGGAACAGCACAATGTCCCATTGCAAAGGAGTGGGACACAAGGAGGCACAATTCACTGGGGATTATAATTGTAACAATCTTCCATGATGGTCCAGATAAGAACCCTATTACTAATCAAGAAAAAGAAGGTAGAGACTGAAGGGATTCATTTATTCTGAAGCAAGGGACCCCAAAAAGTAAAAACAAAGGCAGACTTTCCATGGGGCGCCTGGGTGGCTCGGTCGGTTAAGCATGGCTTCGGCTTAGGTCATGATCTCATGGTTCGTGGGTTCAAGCCTCGAGTTTGGGTTCTGTGCTGACAGCTAGCTCAGAGCCTGGAGCCTGCTTCAGATTCTGTGTCTCCATCTCTCTCTGACCTTCCCCTGCTTGCACTGTCTCTCTCTGCCTCTCAAAAATAAGTAAAAAACATTAAAAAAAATTTTTTTAAGGCAGACTTTCCTTATTTGACTGCTTATCATGACAGATTTATGGCCCTGTTTATTAGTAACATTATGGTTATGTTAAGGCAATCTGTCACTAAAAATATTTCTTTTCCAACCCATCATAAAACTATCTGGCTGAATTCAACACAAGCTTCCAATTCAACAATGCCAATGCGGACTCTGAGCCCACAAGACTTTAATTGCTCATCCAAGAGCAGGTCCCTGCAGGTACAGAGGCCCTCTCCTTTCCTGGGGCAGTTAAGGACTTCTGGAGATATTAAGGTCATTTATCTTTCAACTTAAGAAAGGAGAAAAACATTTTTAATGGATTTTAAAGTCAGGAGTTGAAATTGTGTGGAATCATCTAAAGGTGACATGTGTTACGGCACCTCCAAGGATACAAAGGGTCATTGCCTCATTAGTCACCCTTTGATGACGTCATATTGCACTTTAAATAAAATTAGAACTCCTCACTCTGGCTTACAAAGTGCATCTGCCCAAGTTCTTGCCCACTGTGTAGCCCCATCTATGCTGTCCCCTGCCTGGAACACCCATGCTCCTACTTGAGTCCAGTGTCACCGCCCTGCGGACTCTTCCCTTACCTTCCCAAGCAGGAAGGGCCCTTCCCCCTTCCTATCACATCTGAAACAGACTTCCAGCTAAGCAATGATTTCTTGCATTTCTGTTCATCGAAGCCATGATTTTCTTGTTTTTCGATGGGCCCCATGACATTGTCATTTTTGCCAACAAACATGTTGACACTTTCATATAGTTCAGCTAAATTATTATAACAGCTAAATAAAAGTCACTCCCCCCACACCTAACCAGTGCCTGCCCCTGCTGCACAGCCATTCCTCAAAAGCCATCAAGAATCAAGACAGTAAAAGAGAAAAGCTTTGGAACCAGACAGAACCAGATTTGAATCTCAGCTCCATTCTAGTTCTACCTGTATGACCTCAGGTTATTAGTGTGATCGCTCCAAGCCTCAGTTTTCTCATATGTGAAATTCAGGTATATTAAATAGCAATGTTATTAAATAACAAGTGTTGGCCACTTAGCAGGACTAGTGTGAGAATAAGGATGCATGCTGAAGCCAGAGTTGTGGTTACTGCACTGACAAACGTATGGCAGATGGGCACAGGGAGGAGGGAAGACTACCTAGAAACAGCTATCAAAACTACCCGTACACACCCTTGGTAGCAAGTGCTACCTGCCCAGATCCCTGCCCAGTTGGTGCCCTGCCCAGATCCCTGTGGACCTTGCCAGGGAAGCATAGCCTCATTGGTCAAACTTCCAACTAGCAGCACCTGTCACCTCTTTCTCTGACCCCCAGAGCCCAATCTGTCCTCATTCAGAATAAGCCAGAAGTGCCAGAGGATTAATGACTCCTCTCCCCACCAAGAGCAGGTTTCAGCCAATAACTGTGTGGAATTGGTGTACAGTTGTCTCTTGAACAACATAGGTTTGAAATCCACAGGTCCACTTTTATGTGAATTTTCTCCAATAAATATACATATATTACTGTATTTTTTCTTCCTTATGATTTTCTTTTTCTTAAATTCAAAAAAATTTTGAGGGTGTCATGCTAAGTGAAATAAGTCAGGCAAAGAAGGGCAGATACCATATGCTTTCATTCATAGGTCTAACAGGAGAAACCTAACAGAGGACCATGAGGAGGGGAATGGGGGGGAAAGAGTTAGGTAGAGGGAGGGAGGCAAATCATGAGAGACACTTGAATACTGAAAACAAACTGAGGGCTGAAGGGGGAGGGAGAAAGGGGAGCCAGGTGATGGTTTTGGAGGAGAGCACTTGTGGGGAAGAGCACTGAGTGTTATATGGAAACCAAGTTGACAATAAACTATAAATAAAAGAAATAAAAAATAAATAAAATAAAATAAAATAAAAATTTTTTATTTTAAATAGGCTCCATGTCCAACATGGGACTCGGATTCAAGAGCCTAAGATCAGGAGTCTCATGCTCTACTGACTGAGCCAACCAGACACCCCTTCCTTGTGATTTTCTTAATAACATTTTCTTTTCTCTAGCTTACTTATTATAAGAATACATAAAATAATACAATATAATACATATAACATGCAAATTAGGTACTGACTACTTATGTTACCAGTAAGGCTTAGTAATTAAGTTTTGGGGGAGTCAAAAGTCATACATGGATTTTCAACAGCATGAAGGGTCAGTGCCCCTAACCTCCACATTGTTCAAGGGCCAACTATACATATTTCAGCTCCTTCTGTCTTCAAGCAGGACAATGTTGAGGTTTGCATTCAACTCTGTCTCCCAGATATCCCAGTGGGGTTAGGCTCCACGGCTCACAGCAGTACCTCTTGAAAATGCACCTTTACTGGATGACTTTCCTTCCCAGCTCACATCCCTTCCCCATTCCTTGGGGCCACTCTTAAATAAACCTCTTTTACTCAAATTCTTATCTTGAGTTTGCTTCTCGGAGAGCCCAAACTTCTGAGAATATAGCCTATAAATTATCCTTACCCATATGCAAAAATGACATATATTCAATTTATTAATTTATCATTGTTTGTGATTGCAAGAGGTGGAAATAATATACTGAAAAGAAACTGGTTGAATACATCATGATCTACCCACACAATGGGATACTACACAGATGTATAGAAGAATGAAAAAAAATCTTGATATAAAACTTCCAAGCCATATTGATGAATAAAGCAAGATGCAGAACAGTATAAATATCACCTGTTACCATTTGTGTAAAAAAGCCTGTGTGTGTGTGTGTGTGTGTGTGTGTGTGTGTGTGTGTTTGCATATGCTTAGAATCTTTGTGAAGGAGACCCCAAAAACATAACCTTGTAGCCCCTTAGGAAGGACTTGGGTGGCTGCGGAGACCAGGATGGAAGGGAAACTTTTCACCATTCTTACTTGCACATCTTTTGATTTTTGTACAATTGATAGATTTACCCCTCCAAAACATAAAAGTAATATTAAAATAATAAGTAAATGCATACATAAAAGGAGGTGCACCATTGTTCATTGGACCTTATGTAGCTCTAGTATGGAATGAGTGGACAGGCTCCTTGTGGCTGATCAGATCCTGGCTGCACCATGGCTCCTCCATGTGGTCTTGATCCAGCTGCAAAGGCTCCTGTGGGTCTGTGTCCTCACCCATGAAAGGAGGTCTTGCTTCCTTCAACAGGAGCAGGATCTGTTGCATTCCCCTTTATCTTCACCCACAAAAGCTGCCATCACTTCTGTCAAGAGGAAGGCCCAAAGGCACCTTCACCCATACACAAAGAAGCCTAAGGAATTCTCTTCTGCCTGAGAGGTTGTACTGAAGGCACTCATCCCCAGGCAAAATACATCTGAATCACACACACAACTCATGCACATGCTTACACACACACTTGTACCAACATACACGCACAGGAATGGAAACCCAAGCTGTTCTTTCTTGAATAAGATGCTGCCACCCCGCTCTCCTAATAGCTGAGTCTGTCTAACAGCTGGGGATCTGCATGCTGGTGGAACCAAAGTCCTACTTGCTGCAGGAGAGGCCACTCAACGGGGAAGGAGTTGTTACTGGGGCTGGGCATTGGGACCAGCTTCACCCATCATGTCCTTGTACTGCCGTTTGAAGAAGCCAAGCTGTGGAGGCAAAGACAGAGGAGTAAGGGCCACCGAAGTCAGGGAAGTCGGGAAGGCCATGCAGACCAGGAGGGGAGACAAAGAATCTAGGAGGTGCAAAGAGTAATGTGGCAGAGTGTAAAGAGACCTGGGGAAAGTGGGACAGAGAAAGAGATGGCATTGATGTTAAAGCCAGGAAATAGAAAATAAATAAAACTTAGAAGGAGAAAGATTAATCTCTACATAGTGGTCATTCAGTACCAGGGACCATTCTAAGTACACTACATATATATTAACGCAGTTACCTCCACGAAGTGGAATTTATATTCTCATTTTATAGCTGAAGAAACTGAGACTCTGTGACTTGGTGGGAGTCGAACCCAATAATGAGCTGCTGAGTAAGAAGCAGTGAGGGGAGAGGAGAGCAGACAGGAAGAGAGGATACCTTGTACAGTCCAGCGGTGATGAGGGCCAGAAGCACCAGCCCCCCCACTGAGCTGCCCACTATAAGTGGTAAATGGTTGTGCACTTCATTTGGCTCCACTTTGGTTTCTGTCTGTAACAGGGGCAGGGAAGGTACGTCAGGGGAACTGATGAACTCCATATTTCTAGGGATTCCCCAGTCAGGCCCTCTGCATTCCCTTAACCCAATGACTGGCCCTTCTCTCTTCCCTCCCTTCTCCTCCCACTCCTCCTCCTCTATCTCTCTCTAGCTCTTTACCCAGAGACCTCCACAAGCCCAGCCTCCCCTCCCCCTCCCCCTCCAGTAGTCCCTCTGCATGAGAGACAGATACCTGAGCTCTCAGAAATGCCTCCTGTCCTGGAAGCACGGCAAACTTCGAATCATTAAACAAGACCTCTGCCATGCTCACAACCTGAAGGTAGTTTGCCGAAGTCTAGGAGAGAGAGGATGGAATTTGGATCCTTGGACCCTCTGAAGTATCATGTCCAAGCCCAGCTGAGTCCTGTCCCTCACATACCTTGATATACCAGTCAAACAAGAGTTTGCCTTGGAGGGTAACGTTGACTTTTTCCTGGATGCCAAAGGATGGGAGGTCACACTGGATTCTCTGGCAGACAGCAATGGAGCAGTTCTGGGGAAGGGAGGAAAAGAGAGAAGTAACTAAGGAAACTGTATGCAGAAAATGCTCATCGAGCCCACTCAGTTGACAGATGGTATTGAGCACCAACAAGGGGACAGTGCTGGTTCTGACTTATTCTTACCACCACCGGGGCCTTCTTAAGCTCTGTCATGAAGTCAGAGAGAGGGGGAGCCTTCTCCGTGGTGTGGCATGTTCTGGAGAGGTTCTGAGGGAAAAAAAGACACTGTGAGAAGAGAGAGAAATTAGGGCTTGTGAGTACACCCTCAAGGAGGCTGAAATGGTATAGGTCCAGTAGAGGGTCAAAGTGTCTCCAAGATCCAACAGAGGAAACAGAGATTTTAGGAAAGACCAGAGCCATGGAGGAAGGATCTGGGCCACTGATCAAGCCCATCTAGGCTTACCTGGAAGAAGGTGACCTGGAGGTCGTCCCACACAGCCACCTGGTTCAGCTTGATAGGCACCCAGAAGACCACACTGATGGGGAGGCTCCTCTGCCCCAAGTTGTTGAACTGCACAGTGGGAAGAGGGCAGTGGATATCAGAGCTCTGGCCTTTATGTCCCCACCAGCAACTAGAATCAGCCTTTCACTCCTGACAGCCCAGTACACCTAAGTAAAGCCTCACAGACTCAAGCAGCCTCCCTCTTGATGCTTTCTGGGACCCAGTGGATTGTAGCACTTAAGCACACACTCAAGACCTAGATAGACTGGTAATAAGTATTGCCTGTTCCACTTACTAGTGGGGAGACTGTGGACATGCTCTGTTAAACTCTCTGCGCCTCAGTTTCTACATCTGTGAACTGGAGATAATGACAGTGCCTCCTTGAAAGACTCATTGTAAGGATAAAATGAAGTGTGTGTGTGTGTGTGTGTGTGTGTGTGTGTGTGTCCTTCTGTGTATAGAGTGAGAGTGAGCTTGGAACAGAGCCCACCATGTAGTGGACACCTGAGGCATGTCTCCCATCATTATTCATCATGATTTCCCATTATTGAATTCCCATCACATCGACCTCCCTCTTTATCCTCCTTCTCAGCTCCCCACCTCATATTGGTGTTCTATAATGTGGCTGGTCTTCTCTGAGGCTGTGAAGTTGAGATATTTGGTGGAGGCTTCATGGCTGATGGGAGAAAGAAGAAAGTACAGGAGGTGTCAGTACATCAGAGGTGTCCTGAGAGGGAGTCTTGGGCTAAGTGTGTAAGGAAGTGCACAAGCACATGGGCAATGCTACCCTGAGAGGGTGCCAGTGGGGTGTTAGGCAGGGGGTGATATGTATCAGACACATAGGATGTGCTAGTTTGGGTCACACACACACACATATACACAGGCACAAATACACATTCAGGAACATATATGTTAGGCACAGGCATTCATGTGCACAGACTTACACACACAAATACAAAATGGGCCATGTCCAGCATAGTGGTAAAGGCAGAGCTAAAGCTCTAGAAGCCAGCACCTGGTGACCACCACGAAGATAGTGTATTTCACAGGCAGCTCCAGTTGGAATTCAGTTTTGTTGGTCTTAGTTGTGTTGTTCTCACTAAAGGGAAACAGAGAGCTTTCCTGTATATCCTCCCACTAAATCATAATCTCTGTAAGGGCAGAAACCACAGCTGTCTTGTCCATCACTGTCCCACAAGCACTGGGAACAATGCCTGGCACATGGTGAGTGCTCAGTTGGTATTTATTGAATGAATGAATGAATGAATGAATGAATAACTGAATAAGCTGAGGAGAGACCCAGTGGGGAGAGGGCAGTGGTCCATCCTGGGCAGGGGGTTGGGGCCTCAAAGGGGATAAGATAGGCACAGCACACCTGGTCACATTGGCCTTGAGCAGTAGTCTCTCTCCAAAGGAAGCATCAGATGCCACACCAAATGTGATATTAAAGGTGATCTGGAGTTAGAGAAAGGAGAGACAGTGAAAAGAATAGAAGAAACAACCCAAATGTCTATCAACTAAAGAATGGATAAATACAATGTGGTGCATCCGTACAACAGAATACTATTCAGCGGTAAAAAGAAATGAAATCTTGATAGATGCTGCAAACATGTATGATCCTTGAAAACACGATATAATTCCATTTATATGAAATGTCCAGAATAGGTGAACCTAAGACAGAAAATACATTAGTGGTTGCCTAGGACTTGAAGAAATGAGAGGACTAGAGTTGATGGCTAAAGAGAGTGGGATCTTTTCTTGAGGTAATAAGATATTCTAAAATTGATCATGGTGATGAATGTATAACTTTGTGAACATACTAAAAAGGCACTGAATTGTGTGCTTGAAATGGGTGAATTGTATGGTGTATGAATTATATCTCAGTAAAGCTATTTTTAAAAAAAAAAAAAAGGAGGCTCTACTTTAAAAAAAAAGAATTAAAGAATAATTCAGAAAAAGAGAAATGAGAAAGGAAGAGGAGGACAGCAGCCTGACCTCTGAGTTGTTTGGGAAGATGGGATGGTTTATGTTGCAACTGCTATTCTTCAGACCCTCAGGCCCATTGACAGAGTCTTCAGACTGACAAGTCAGGCGCCAAGGTCGCTGTGAGCGCTGCCTCTGAAAGGCAAAGGAGACAGAGGTGGTGATGTCAACCGCCACCTGTGGGGACAAGGAAAGCAAAGTCAGATAGAGCCTGAGAAGGATTTGACTACCTGGGCCACTGACACTGTTCGATAGGACAAGCCAGGTGGGTAGAAGAAGGTAACTTGAGTCCCGTAGGAGTCCTCGCCCTCATTTCTCACAGTCAGAGTCACATTCAGGTCTCGAGGACCACCCACCACCACGGCATCCAGACTGTAGGAAGAACAAGCCAGGCCATGAGATGCTGAGGGCTTCCATGTAGCAAGTGTTTTCTGGTGGCACAGACACTTGGAGAGAGAAGAGAGTGGATGGGGCAGCCACACCAATACCTCCAAAGCAGCTGCTCTGTTCCAGAAGAAGAACAGAGCACCAGGTTGTGGTGCAGATTTTCAGGTAGCAGTGAGGAAAAGAAACTCACCCCATAAACGTGAAGGTGATGCTGAGGTCATCATGGCAGATGTTGTCACTGCCACAATTCTGCTCAAAGGGAAACTACAAAAAAATAGGATATGATAAAAGGAAAGGAAAGAATGAAATGAAACAATAAAATAAAATATTGAGCTGGAGTGTATTATGCTAAATAAAATAGGTCAATCACAGAAAGACAAATACCATATGATTTCACTCATACATGGAACTTAAGAAACAAAACAGATGAACATATATATAGGAAGGGGATGGGGAGAGAAGAGACAGAAACAAATCACAAGAGAATCTTAATGATAGAGAATAAACTGAAGGCTGATGGAGAAAAGTGTGTGAGAGATGAGCTAGATGGATGATGGGTATTAAGGGCACTTGTGGGGCGCCTGGGCGGCTCAGTCCGTTGAGCGTCCGACTTTGGCTCAGGTCATGATCTCGCAGTTTGTGAGTTCGAGCCCTGCATCGGGCTCTGAGCTGACAGCTCAGAGCCTGGAGCCTGCTTCAGATTCTGTGTCTCCTTCTCTCTCTGCCCTTCCCCTGCTCGCTCGCTCTCTCTCTCTCTCTCTTTCTCTCTCTCTCTCTCTCTCTCTCTCTCTCTCTCTTCCTCCCTCTCTCTCTCTCTCTCAAAAATAATAAACATTAAAATTTTTTTAAAAAGAAGGGCATTTGTGATGACCACTGGATATTGTAAGTAAGTGATGAATCACTGAATTCTACTCCTGAAACCAATATTGCACTATATATTAACTAAAGTTTAAATTAAAATAAAATAAAATATTGAAATGAAATTATGTGAAATAAAATAAAATGCTCTTCTACAACCTTGGCCTCTGGTCTCTTCCATGACCCTGCAGGACTCCAACTCCAGAACTCACCAAAGCTGTGAAGACTCTCTGAGCATCCAAAGCCAGCACTGGCTGGAGATTCCCGAATAAGGGCAAGGGGTTCCCCACCAGAGAGAAGTTGAAGTGCAGGATGATGGGGTTCACCGAGTCCTCTATACAATACTGAAAAATAGTAGGGGTTTTAGGGTTTGACCTTCTTAGCTTCCCAAACCCACCCGATGCATGGAGGACCCAAGAGTATGGCCAACCCTTGCTCACCAGTAACAGTAGCTTTAGGGTATCACATTCTTGATTCAGCTGCAAGATCCTTGTCTGTCTGCGTGTGCTGTTCTTTGTCTCTTCAAAGACAACTCGGGGATGTGAGAAACTTGGATCCAGAGTCAGATCGTATGTGACGTTGCTCTGAATCTCTCCTAAAGGGACAGGTCAGCATGGTAGTGATGAACCCAGATTTGGGTCCTGCCACACAGAAAGTGCCCAATAAGTAGTAGTTTTCCTGTGACATACTAGAAAATTAAGTATATTTTTCTGACTACTTTTAACTTTTTTCATCATTGGTCTTCAGTAGTTTGTGCCTTGGTATGTACAATGTATAATGTTGTGTACATTGGTATAATGTACTATGGTATGGTTTCCTTTATATTTAGCCTTCTTTGTTTTGGCAGAAAATCTTAATGTCTTTCATTAGTTTTCAAAAAAAAATTCTACTGGAGCACCTGGGTGGCTTAGTCAGTTAAGGGTATAACTCTTGATTTCGACTCAGGTCATGATTTCACATGAGCCTCACTTTGGGCTCATACTGACAGGTTGGAACCTGCTTGGGATTCTCTCTCTTCTCTCTCTCTCTCTCTTTCTCTCTCTCTCTCTCTCTCTCTCTCTCTCTCTCTCTCTGCTTGTGTGCTGTCTCTCTCTCTTTCCTTCTCTCTCTCAAAATGATTAAATAAATTTTTTTAAAAAAGAAATTTTTTCCCTATTTTGTTGCTTCTTTCTTATTCTCTCTTCTTGAAATTCTAAATTACATGTTTATTAAAATTTTCACCATGTTCCATATATCTTACAATTTTTTCTGTATTTCTTATCCTCTTTTCTCTGTATGTGTTTATCTAAATACTTGCAACTGATTTACCTTCCAGTTCACTAATTCTCTGTTCTGCTTTGAACCTACTATTAAATCTATTTATTGAATTCTTAATTTTACTCAGGGTATTTTTCAGTTCTAGAGTTTCCATTTTACTCTCTTTTATGAATTCCAGGTCTTTTCTGAAGTTCTCCATTATTTCCTCTTTTTTCTTGGAGATCTTAACTGTAGTTGCTTTTTAAATTTCTAGTAAGTCCAATTTCTGAAACAGGTCTATTTCTGTTGTCTCTTGTTTCTCTTAGTTGCTGGTCTGAATAGACATTGTTCCAATAGAAAAACCAAGTTACTTACCAACACCCCTCTCAAATTTCTGTTTCTCCAGCACTGGGGAGCTGAACTTCTACTCAACTCTTTAGCTGCTGTCTTCTACTGAGTTTCTTAGAGTATTGATCCAGATATACATGGCTGAGGAAGTCAGCCAATGATTTGAGAGAAATTTTTGGGGCACCTTCTGCATGATTCTCTACTCTCCAATACTTTTCTGTCAATGTCTAGCCATACTAGCTGCCCCAAACTGTCTACTGTCTCCTCAGCCCAGTAAGATTACTGCTAGAAACCTAATTTTATTCCCTCCTCATTTCTCTCTAGTACCATTATTACTATTCCCCCACACCAACCACAATGCCATTATTTCAGATTAGAGACAAGGCTAAAGTCAAGTTAGTTGTAATAAAAATGCATGTCTAAATGTTTTCTGAAATTGAATTTAGGTTCATCAACTCAACCTGCCCTTTAAATGAGTTATCTCTTGACTTAAAAAAAATCCTGGTTATTTCACAGGTGTGGGGGGCATTGTTTCTCTGGAGAACTGAGAGAGTAGAGAAGTGCCACATGCTCACTTCTGGTGAGGTTTGCTGGGCCTCTCCACCCAGTCAGGGAAGTGTCTTCTCACTCCAGGCAAGCTTGAAAAAGGCTGTAGAAGCCTGGTTTGTAGTTTGCTCTGGACTGCCAGAGGACTTGGATGTCAGCACTGGGCCACCCATTTAACCCTTTCAGACTTACCTACCAAGCCTCACCTTCTCTTAACCTGTCCCGTGTATTCTTACGGACACGGAGGCAAACTCTGACCTCCCCAGCCTTCTGATCTTTGACCATCTTTTCACCACACTCAAACACATTCCTTTCCATTTCTTTGGGTGTGAACTCCATGGTCACCTCAAGTCTCAGGACAGGCTGGGATCTGTAGGGACACCAGAAGGCTATCAGGGGTTTTCAGACAACAAAGCCACTCCTGAAAGGGAAGATATTTGGTGTGCTGTAAAAGAAGTTCTCACCTAAGCAGCAGCACATGGCCTTGGGCCCCTACAGCCAGGTCCACCAGTCCATCCATTGTGAGGTCCTGGCCCCCACTCAGCGACTGACCAAAATATTGGAGCTTCGGGGAGAGCTGGGAGCTTTCAATCCGCTGGAGGTAGAAAAGAAGAGAGAAAGGGAATGGGAAAGAATAGGGAAGCGTGTAACTCATTTACCCAGAGTGACCTAAGAGGACAGATTGTCTGGACTTCACTCAATCACTCAGTGGCAAAGGATTTGTGCATTTCCTGTCTGCAAACTTTATTCCAAAGACATCAGTAAGCAAATATTGAATTCTAGTTAATGATAAACAGACTGAACTATTTAGGGGCACTGCAACTTATTTTGAAGTACATTAAAAGATAAGATGGACTGGGGCACTGGGTAGCTTAGTCAGTTAAGCATATGACTCTTGGTTTTGGCTCAGGTCATGATCTCATAATTTGTGAGTTCAAACCCCATGTTAGGTTCCATGCTGAAGCAGGTTCCAAGCTCTGAGCTGTCAGCACAGAGGCCAACGTGGGGCTCAAACCCACAAACCGTGAGATCATGACCTGAGCTGAAGTCGGACGCTTAACCACCTGAGCCATCCAGCGGCCCCAACGCCTTCGAGTAATTTTAATATATTTGTAGGAATCAACCTCTGGTAAAGGAGATTTGATAGGAACGATGGGGGACAGAGAGGAAAAGGACATAAGAAAAATGTGAGGTGAAAAAAAGTCAGAGACCTAAGGGCAGAAGACCAGATGGCCTCAGCTGGCAGTGGTGGGAAAGAACCAGACTGTGGAGATCCCTCTAAACAGTGGACTCCATCGAGCCAGAAACAAGGAGCTGGCCATTTACTACCTTTGAGGTTTAATCTCCTCATCTGTGAACAGGGAGTGATTGTGCCCCTATTCACCTCCTATAGTTGTGGCAATAATTTCTATGGAGTGTGTTATTATTTTCGAAAATTCTGAAAAGCAGTACTAGGAGAGCTGATCTGGCAGCTCTGCGGATGTTGAATTAGAAGAGACAGGGACACCTGTGTAACTTAGTTAAGCATCCAACTTAACTGACTAAGGGTGCCCCTCCCCCACCTCAAGAACAAATAAAGCATTCAAAGAATTTTTAAAGAAAAGGACAGAGGAGCACCTGGGTGGCTCAGTCGGTTGAGTGTCAGATTTTGTCTCAGTTCATGATCTCATGGTTCGTGAGTTTGAACCCAGCTTTGGGCTCTGCGCTGACAGCACAGAGCCTGCTTGGGATTCTCTGTTTCCTGTCTCTCGGCCTCTCCCCACATTTGCACTGTCTCTCTCTTTCAAAAATAAATAAACATTAAAAAAGAAAGAAGAAAGAAAGACACAAGGAAAGAAGGAAGGAAGGAAGGAAGGAAGAAAGGGAAGGAAAGATCAGCAAAGAAGTTACTGTCATGACAGGGACAGTGACCTGGCCTCACCTGGCTGTAGGAAGAGCTAATGCCCGATCTTGAGGTTCCATGAAATAGGTAAACAGCACCCCGGTTCTCCTGCTCTCCTGGGGCCCCAATTGCTACATCTGTCAGCTTGTCTCCATTCACGTCTCCCAGCATTGTCAGGGCTGCCCCAAAGCGGCCCCAGGGGTGGCCTTGCTCCCCATGGAGAACAGCTTCACACTGCCACCTAGCCTTCTGCAGAACAAAACCAGTGTCAGGGCGCAATGTGGGCAACTCCCAGCTCACACCCAGATCCCACTTAGCCCATCAGCAACTCACCCCCCGAGGCAAGGGGCATACAGACACCTGGCCCCCCCTTGTCTGCTCGTAGTAATAGGGGGCCCCAATGAGGACCAGGTCAGAGCTGCCATCTTTCTCCATGTCCACAGAGCAGAGGGAGGCCCCAAAGTAGGAGCCAATCTGAAAGAGATGAGTCCAGGATCACATATCTCTTGCCACCAAAATCAAAGTGTGAGTATTTTCTTCCTGTGAAGAAAAATCATGCCAACCAGGGAATGCCTTTTGGAGTAGATGTGATCTTCTATATGATTCAAATTCTCATTTGAGTGTACTGCCAGCTAGAGAAAAATATAAAGTTGATAGTCATTGGCTGAGGATTTACCCCAAATGGTGTCCCAGGGAGATGATTAATACAGTGAAGAAGTTGGATTGGAAACTACACAGAAAAGCCTGGAAGAACACACAGAGTATCTTTGCAATATATTGTAAATCTTTGGGGAGGGGCCACAAAAGAATTCAAAGTTGGTTGTCGTGCTAGAAAGGAACCAACTGGCTCAGATTAAAAATAACTATTGCTACAGGAATTTATTTTGCATAATATTGAGAAGCACTATCTATCTTTTAAAATAATTTTTAAAGAATGTTCCAAAAAAACAAAAATATCTTCAATGTCAATATGTAGAATTCATCAACAAGACTTATCTTTTTAATCATTCATTCATTCATTCATTTCTTTATAAATTCAACAGCAAGCATTTGCTATTTGCTAAGCGTGAGGTTGGGTAGTGGAAACACTGGTCCCTGGAGCTCTCGGCACAGCAGAGGGAAACAATACAGATGAACAGGGAGATGGATTTAACAATGTCAAACTGGGGCAAGTTCTGGGAAGGAAAAGTGCAGGAGGCGTCACACATGACTTACTGCGATGTGATTTCTGCCTCACACACCATTGAAGAGGCCTCACCAGTGGCCCAATAAAGGTGTTTAAGTTTTAACCTAAAGTCAATAGGATTCTTTCATCTTTAGGTTAATTTGATTAGAGTATAATTGGCATAAAATAAAGTTCAAGCTTTTTTTTTTTTTAGAGAGAGTGATAAAACAAGCAGGGGAGATGGGCAGAGGAAGAGAGAGAATCCTGATCAGGCTCCACACTCAGCCAGGAGCCCAACATGGAGCTCGATCCCACAACCCTGGGATCATGAGCTGAGCTGAAATCAAGACTCCAACACTTAACCAACTGAGCCACCCAGACACTCCTATTTCAGCCTTTCTAGTATAGTTTTAGAAGTTTTGAAAACACATAAAGTCATGTAACCACCACTAATGATCAAGATATAAAAGTTTTATCACTCCCAAAATATTCTCTCATGCCCTGCTGTAATCAACCTCTTCCCTCAAACACCAACTTCCTGGAAACCACTGATCGATTTTATGTCCCTTATAGTTTTGCCTTTTTCAGAATGTTATATAAATGCCATTATATAGTATGTAAACTTTCATTTTTGGCTCCTTTCACCTATAATAATGCATTTAAGATGCAGTCATTTTGTGTTTATCAGTAGTCCATTCCTTTAAATTTTCAGTATTTCTGATATTCCATCGTATGGATGTACCACAGTTCGTTGATTCATTCCCCAGTTGAGGGACACTTGGGTTGTTTCTAGTTTGGTGCAATTATGAATACTGTCACTAGAAACAATCACATACAGGTTTTTGTGTATGTATCTGTTTTTATTTCTCCTACATAAACACCTAAAAGTGAGATCGCTAGTCTGGTAACTGCATATTGAACTTTATAAGATATTGACAAATGTTTCCAAAGTAGGCATGCCGTTTTTTTATTCAGACAGCAATGTTTTAGTTATTGCATATCCTTGACAGTACTTGATATTACAAGTTTATTTCCTTATGTTAATCATTCTAATAGGTATGCAGTAGTATCTTATTGTGGTTTTAACTTGCATTTCTATAATGATTCCACATAGAGGATGTTTTCATGTGCTTATTTGCCATCCATGTATCTTCTTTGGTGAAATGTCTGTTAAAATATTTAGCTTACTTTTAGTGTGCCTGGGTGGCTAAGTAGTTAAGCATCTGACTTCAGCTTACATCAAGATCTTGTGACTCACAAGTTCAAGCCCTGCATCACACTCTTTGCTGACACCTCAGAGCCTGGAACCTTCTTTGGATTTTGTGTCTCCTTTTCTCTCTGCCCTTCCCCCACTCATACTCTGTCTCTCTCACTCTCTCTCAAAAATAAATAAAAATCCAATTTATTGGGATTGTTTGATTTTTTATTCTTTAGTTTTTGAGAATCCTTTGTATATTCTGAATAGAAGCCCTTTGTCAGCTATAGAATTTAAAAGAAGATGGGGTGCCTGCATGGCTCAGTTGGTTAAGCGTTTGACTCTTGATTTTGGCTCAGGTCATGATCTTACAGTCCATGAGATCAAGCCCCACATTGGGCTTTACACTGACAGTGCAGAGCCTGCTTGAAATTTTCTCTCTCTCTGCCCCCCCCCACTCTCTCTCTGTGTCTCAAAATAAATAAACTTTTAAAATATGTATTAAAAAAGTAAAAAGAAAGAAAATTTTTAAATATTTTCTTCTAGTCCATAACTTACCTGCCCATTCTCTTAATAGTGTCCACAGAGCAAAAATTTTTCATTTTGATGAAGTCTGATTTATCAGTTTTCCTTAATGGACCATGCTTTTAGTGTTTTAGCTAAAAACTCTTTTTTTTTCTTTCTTTTTTTTTTTAACAGTTTATTGTCAAATTGGTTTCCGTATAACACCCAGTGCTCTTCCCCACAAGTGCCTTCCTCCATTACCACCACTTCCCCTCCTCCTCCCCCTTCAGCCCTCAGTTCATTTTCAGTATTCAATAGTCTCTCAGGTTTTGCGTCCCTCTCTCTCCCCAACTCTCTTTCCCCCTTCCCCTCCCCATGGTCCTCCATTAGGTTTCTCCTGTTAGACCTATGAGTGCAAACATATGGTATCTGTCCTCCATCTGACTTATTTCACTTAGCATGACATCCTTGAGGTCCATCCACTTTGCTACAAATGGCCATATTTCATTCTTTCTCTCTCTCTGACTCTCTCTCTCAAAAATAAATAAACATTAAAAAATTTTAAGATTAATTCAAAATAGACTTTGGAGCGAAATGTAAAGTCTAAAATACAATACTTGTGGAAGAAAACATAGGAGATAATCTTTGTGACCTGTGTTAGGTAAAGAGTTTTTACTTACATGCAGAAGAATGAAGTTAGCTAAAAACTCTTTACCTAACACAGATCACAAAGATTATCTCCTATGTTTTCTTCCACAAGTATTGTATTTTAGACTTTACATTTCGCTCCAAAGTCTATTTTGAATTAATCTTAAAATTTTTTAATGTTTATTTATTTTTGAGAGAGAGAGTCAGAGACAGAGTGTGAGTGGGGGAGAGGCAGAAAGAGGAAGAAACAGAATCCAAAGCAGGCTCCAGGCTCTAAGCTGCAGCATACAGCCCACCACGGAACCCAAACCCACAAACCACGAGATCATGACCTGAGCTGAAGTCAGATGCTTAAGTGACTGAGTTACCCAGGGATCCCTTGAATTAAGTTTAATACGGTATCAGATATGAGTGACATTTTATTTTGGTCTGTTTTTTGCTATGGATGTGTGATTGTACCACTGAAGTCTCCATTAAAATGTCTTTGTGCCTGTATTTAAAATCAGTTGACTATATATGCATGAGTCCATTCCAGACCTATTCCACTGATCTTTATGCCTATCTTTTGGCCAATGTCACACTCTCTTGATTTCTGTAACTTTATAGTAAGTCTTAAAATCAGGTAGTGTGACCCCCCCCCACCTCCCTTCCTCCCCTCCCCCTCCTCCTTCAGCCCTCGGTTCATTTTCAGTATTCAACAGTCTCTCATGATTTGCGTCCCACTGAGTATATGAAAACCAATTTGACAATATACTATTTAAAAAGTCAGGTAGTGTGTGAATTATCCACTAAATACCTAATGATATTTATTTAACATCTTTTTAAAACAGTTCTAAAAAAGAAACTGTTCTGGATATTCTACTTTCTTTGATTTTCCATAAAAACCTTTTTTAAAATATGACTTATTGTCAAATTGGTTTCCATACAACACCCAATGCTCATCCCAACAAGTGCCCTCCTCAATGCCCATCACCCACTTTCTTAGAATCAGCTTCTCAATTTTACAAAATAAGTGGCTAGAATTTTGATTGGCATTGTGTTGAATGTACAGATCAGCCTGGGAAGAACTGACATCTTAACAATACTGAGTCTTCCAGTCCATGAACACAGCATATATCTTAATTTATTTAGGTCTTTGATTTCTCTCATTGGTGTTTCATAGCTTTTAGGATACAGATATCAGACACATTTTGTTAAGTTTATATCTAAATGTTTTATGATCCTTTGGTCTTATTGTAAATGGTTCTTTTTAACTTAAATTCCCAGATGTTCATTGCTAGCATAGAAATGCAACTTGTTTTTATATATTGATCTTCTTACCTGAGAACCTACTGAAATAGCTTATTGTTACCATAGCTTTTTTTTTTTTTTTGTAGATTCTTTAGGATTTTTCACACAACATGTAATCCACAAATAAGACAGCTTTATTTTTTCCTTTCCACTCTGCATGCTTCCCCTCTCCCCTTTTTCTTGCCTTATTGCACTGGCTACATCTGCCAGTACAATTCTGAACAGGAGTGGTAAAAGTGAATATTCTTTTCTTTTCTTTTCTTTTCTTTCTTTATTCATTTACTTACTTACTTATGAAGGTGAATATTCTTGTCTTATTTCCAATTTCATAGGGGAAATTTCTCTTTCATTTTTTAGTGTGATGCTTGCTGGACTTCTTTTTAAATAAAACTCAAAAATGTTAGTTCCTAGTTTACTGAGAAAAACTTATCATGAGTGAATGTCATATTTTGTCAAATTCTTTTTATCTATTAAGATTACTATGGGGGGAGGAGCCAAGATGGCGGAGAGGAAGGGAGCTCTGTAAACTCCGTCCGCACCATTTATCGAACTGAGAAGGATATTACGCTTATCTGCGAGAGCGGAAGGAGAAAATACGGACTCCAGAAAGAATAGAACCTCAAAGATACCTGAGTGAGTGGGGGCGAATGGGGGAGACCTGAAAACGGGCCAGCCCGGGACGGGCAGGGGAGGTAAGATCCCCAGCCCAACGTGGAGCAAACGCACGGCGCCCGAGAGACAAAGGGAAGAGACAGAGTCAGAACCTGCTCTTAGTACTGTCTCTGGGGAAGAGGTATAGAACGCTTGGCTGTGCTTGGAGACAGAAACCCACTCCATAGATATCTGCTGGGTAGCCGGAATCCGAACCGGGGTGGAGCAAGGGAAAGAACAGCTTCCAGACCTAAGCCATCTCGGCGGGGGAATTAGAGGCTGCTGTGGCTGTGAGAAGTGGCTGCACCGGGGAGACGCGCTCCCCAGCGGGAAGCGGCTGGAGCAGTGACTGCGCCGGGGAAGCGCGCTTCCCAGCGAGAAGCGGCTGGAGCGGCGACTGCACCAGGCGCGAGCAATTCGATCTTGGTTTTTGGAACGGGACCACGGACCGCATTTCCACGGCGCACCTTGCCCCCTGAGCTGACTGCGCGAATCCCGGGTGCCCACAGGAAAAAATAGGGCGCACACCTACAGGACCCCCAACGAAGAGTCAGTGGCGGGTGGAGGCCTGGGCGCGCGCTTAGACTGTAGGAGCTACCAGCTCATTTCCAGCAGCACACAGCTTCCTGAGCAACAGCTATCGGAAACCAAGGGAGACTCGGTTTTTTGTTTTTTGTTTTTTGTTTTTTTCCTTTCCCCCATTGCAATCGAGATCCTGGCTGGGGGTGGGGACTCTGCAATTGAGTCTGTGAAGGTGCGCACTTCATCTCCTGCTGCTCATTTCGCCTCAGGCAGGGGCGGAGCCTCTGAGAACAGCCTCCAATACTTACCACATCAAACCACGCCTATCCACCAGGGGTAGCCGCTGCTTTTTTTTTTCTTTTTTGTTTTGTTGGGGGGTTTTTTGGTTTATTTTGTTTTTTAATATATACAAAAAATTTTTTTCTTCACTTGTTTCGTACTCATTTCTTTGTCGTTATTACCTTTTTTTCCTTTTTCTTTACTCAATTCTTTTAAATTTTACTCCTTATATTCCTTTCTCCTTTCTCCCTTACTTTTTCACCTTCTTGCAACCCAGATATATTCTCCTGTATCTCATCCTTAACTCTCCCCTAAACTGGTCATACACTTTTAAACGGTCTACTGTCCTTTGTTGTCTCCGACCCCCTTTTAAATATATTTTTTGTCTTTTCTTCTTTCTTTTTTCTTTTTATTTTCTCTTCTTCTCTTCCTTTCATCTCTTTCCCTCCCATTTTCTTTCTTTTCTTTCCCCCCTGTAATGTGTTTCTTTGTTTGATTTGTCTGTGTGTATGTGTACTTCTGTTCCCTTGGTGTTTGTCAGTCTGTTTTCCTTCATATGACTACACCAAGAAACAAGCCAAAGTGTGCAAGAAGGCGAGTCCCAAATATTGCAGAGTTGGGAAATAAAATACTCACAGGCACAACAAGAGAAACTAAGAGATATCATTAAGAGAATAATTCCTGAAATGGCAGGTCCTGGACAGTCAATAAGCCTCCTTTAACAGAGAAATACTAATAGGTGCACAGAGCCCAACGAGCTTTCTAAAGGTGACAAGAGACAGAAAACTAGCAAAAATGACAAAACGAAGAAACTCTTCCCTGAAGAACTTCCAGGGGGAAGTCACAGCCACAGAACTGCTCAAGGCAGATCTAGACAACATATCAGATCCATAATTTAAAAAGCTGGTCATAAGATTAATCGCTGGGGTCAAGAAAAGCATCAAAGAATCAACTGATGAGTTTAAAAAAGGCTATAGGTGAGGTGAATAACAAACTGGAGGCATCCACCTCAAGGATTGAAGAGGCAGAGAGAAGAATAGGTGAATTAGAAGATATAGTTATAGCAAAAGAGGAAGCTGAAAAAAAGAGAGAGAAATTAATCCAGGAGCAGGAAAGGAGAATTCGAGATCTGAGTGACACAATCAAACGGAACAACATCCAGCTCATAGGAATTCCTGAAGAGGAAGACAGAGAGAAAGGGCCTGAAGGGATACTAGACCAAATTATAACTGAGAATTTCCCAAATCTGGGGAAAGAAATAGACATTCAAATTCAAGAGGCACAAAGAACCCCCTTAAGACGTAATTTGAATTGGCCTTCAGCACGACATATCATAGTGAAACTGGCAAAATATAAAGATAAAGAGAGAATTCTGAAAGCAGCTAGGGAGAGAAGGGCCCTCACATACAAAGGGAAACCTATCAGAGTGGTTACAGACCTATCTAATGAAACTTGGCAGGCCAGGAAGGAATGACAGGAAATCTTCAATGTGATGAGCAGAAAAAATTTGCAGCCAAGAATCCTCTACCCAGCAAGCCTGTCTTTCAAAATAGAAGGAGAGATAAAGGTTTTCCCAAATAAACAAAAATTGAGGGAATTCATGACCACCAAACCAGCCCTGCAGGAAATCCTAAGAGGGACTCTATGAGGGAAAGATCACAAAGAATACAAGGTGCCAAAGACACCACTATAAACATGAATTCTAGGGAGAACACAATGACTCTAAACCCACATTTTTCGATAATAACATGGAATGTAAATGGACTGAATGCTCCAACCAAACGACACAGGGTAGCAGAATGGATAAAAAAACAAAACCCATCTATTTGCTGTCTACAAAAGACGCATTTTCGACCAGAAGACACCTACAGGTTGAAAGTAAAAGGATGGAGAAATACCTATCAGGCAACTGGAAGCCAAAAGAAAGCTGGAGTAGCCATACTAATATCAGACAAACTGGACTTTAAAGTAAAGGCAGTAACAAGAGATGAAGAAGGACATTATATAATAATTACAGGATCTCTCCACCAGGAAGAGCTAACAATTATAAATATCTATGTGCCTAACTCGGGAGCATCCAAATACATAAAGCAATTAATCACAGAAAGAAACAATCTTATTGACAAAAATGTGCTAATTGCAGGGGACTTTAATACTCCACTGACAGCAATGGGTAGATCAACCAGACAGAAAATCACTAAGGAAACAATGGACCTGAATGACACATTGGAACAGATGGAACTGATAGATATATTTAGAACTCTGCATCCTAAAGATAGGAAATTCACCTTCTTTTCGAGTGCACATGGTACATTCTCCAAGATAGACCACATGCTGGGACATAAAGCAGCCCTCCATAAGTATAAACAAATAGAGATCATACCATGCACACTTTCAGATCA
>PISW01013121.1:0-27958 GCA_004023785.1 Mungos mungo
CTTGAGCAGTTCTGTGGCTGTGACATCCCCCTGGAAGTTCTTCAGGGGAGAGTTTCTTCGTTTTGTCATTTTGCTAGTTTTCTGTCTCTTGTCACCTTTAGAAAGCTCGTTGGGCTCTGTGCACCTATTAGTATTTCTCTGTTAAAGGAGGCTTATTGACTGTCCAGGGCCTGCCGTTTCAGGAATTATTCTCTTAATGCTATCTCTCAGTTTCTCTTGTTGTGCCTGTGAGTATTTTATTTCCCTACTCTGCAATATTTGGGACTCGCCTTCTTGCACACTTTGGCTTGTTTCTTGGTGTAGCCCTAAGAAGGAAAACAGACTGACAAACACCGAGGGAACAGAAGCACATATACACACAGACAAATCAAACAAAGAAACACATTACATGGGGGAAAGAAAAGAAAGAAAATGGGAGGGAAAGAGACGAAAGGAAGAGAAGAAGAGAAAATAAAAAGAAAAGAGAAAGAAGAAAAGACAAAATATATATTTAAAAGGGGGCCGGAGACAACAAAGGACAGTAGACCATTTAAAAGTGTATGACCAGTTTAGGGGAGAGGTAAGGATGAGATACAGGAGAATATATCTGGGTTGCAAGAAGGTGAAAAAGTAAGGGAGAAAGGAGAAAGGAATATAAGGAGTAAAATTTAAAAGAATTGAGTAAAGAAAAGGGAAACAAAGGTAATAATGACAAAGAAATGAGTACGAAACAAGTGAAGAAACCCCCCCCAAAAAAACCCCAACAAAACCAAAAAGAAGAAGGAAAAAAAAAAAAAGCAGCAGCTACCCCTGGTGGATAGGCGTGGTTTGATGTGGTAAGTCTTGGAAGCTGTTCTCAGAGGCTCCGCCCCTGCCTGATTCGAAATGAGCAGCAGGAGGTGAAGTGCGCACCTTCACAGACTCAATTGCGGAGTCCCCACCCCCAGCCAGGATCGCGATTGCAATGAGGGAAAGGAAAAAAACAAAAAACAAAAAACCGAGTCTCCCTTGGTTTCCGATCTGTTGCTCAGGACACTGTGTGCTGCTGGAAATGAGCTGGGGGCTCCCACAGTCTAAGCACGCGCCCAGGCCTCCACCCGCCACTGACTCTTTGTTGGTGGTCGCGTAGGTGTGTGCCCTATTTTTTCCTGTGGGCACCCGGGGTTCGCGCAGTCAGTGCAGGGGGCGAGGTGCGTCGTGGAAATGCGGTCTGTGGTCCCGCAAGATCGAGTTGCTCACGCCTGGTGCAGTTGCAGCTACGGCCGCTTCTCGCTGAGAAGCACCCCTCCCGGGCGCAGTCTCCCCGGTGCAGCTGCTTCTCAGAGCCACAGCCGCCTCTAATTCCCCGGCAAGATGGCTTAGGTCTGGAAGCTCCTCTTTCCCTTGCTCCACCCCGGTTCGGGATTCCGGCTACTCAGCAGATATCTATGGAGTGGGTTTCTGTCTCCAAGCGCAGCCAAGCATTCTATACCTCTTCCCCCGAGACAGTACTAAGAGTGCGTTCTGACTCTGTCTCTTCTCTTTGTCTCTTGGGCGCCGCGCGCTTGCCTCAGTTTGGGCTGGGGATCTTACCTCCCCTGCCCCTCCTGAGCTGGCCCGTTTTCAGGTCTTCCCCGTTCGCCCCCACTCACTCAGGTATCTTTGAAGTTCTATTCTTTCTGGAGTCCATATTTTCTCCTTCCGCTCTCGCAGATAAGCGTAATTTCCCTCTCAGTTTGATAAATGGTGTGGACGGAGTTTACAGAGCTCCCTTCCTCTCCGCCATCTTGGCTCCTCCTGACTTCTATTTCTGGATTCCACGTTGCTATTACCTCTAGAAGTCAATATTCTTTAACTGCTTCCAACAGTTTCCATCTACAATTACATGGCCTGGTGTTAATTCACATTTGCAGTGAAATGTGGATCTTCTGCGTATTCATCTAAATCTATGCACCTTAATTGTTATGTTGAGCTGTCTGATCAAGGTCTTTAGTTCTTCATGTAGGCTGATACTATTTTTAGTTTGCATGGTCGGAAACACAGTGGCAAGATACGCACCTAGGATTCTAACAGAGACCAGTGGTTGCATGAATGGTGATGTGAGAGGGAAGAGGAGCACATTGCATTTGCTTTTTTTTTCTGTGCCTTACGGTGTTCAGGTCAAGGGGTGTGTAGAGTGTGGTCACTACCAATTACAGTTCTCTCATTATACATACAGGTATGCCTAGCAAGTTCTGTGTGTGTACATGACAAGGGATTTCTGAGCCCTATCGAGGTAAGTCATAGAAAGGCTCTGGGAAGAGATGACTGAGTGGCGCAGGCGTGAGACCTCAGAAATCACCCACACGGACTGTGGGTCTGTGCACAGAAATTACTTGGAAGTGAAAAGTCAGCCGGTTTCCAAAGAAGATCCAGCTTGCTGGGAATCGATCCTCTTTGTCTTGCTGCTTGGTCTGACCTCCTCCTATCTCTGGAGGGAGGCACTGTTCTCTAGTGTCCTTTTTTTTCTGTCATCTCGGGAGAAGGCAGGAGATAGGGCTGCTCTGAAAGGTTGAGGTGAGAGATTTTTGCTTTTAGTTTCTGAGGCTATTGAGTCGGACCTGCCAGGAGAGACAGCCCTGGCCTGATGCTGAGAGAGAGGACTACATATCAGACAAAGGCAGACTCTGAAGAGCACTAATGGAATGTGTAACTACCATTGTGAGAGCAAATATCTACTATGAGAAAAGAGACGATATCTTCACTCTTTCTGTTTATAGAGTTCCTCCACTGCTGTCACTGAAGAGAAATGGAAACCTCTAGAATACTTGTAAAGTTGAAAAATATATGAGCCTTCGAATCATTATTTTATCAGGTATTGAGAAAATGAAAACACATTTATTTGACTATCGTTGGAAGATAATTCTGTTCCTGGAGCTTTCATATTGCACATTTATCTTCCCAGAAGTCTTAATGGGCAAGTCCGTTTGTACATGCACACGGATTTGTGGCGTGCGGCTCCGTGCGTGTGTACGCACTGTAGTTTTGTGGGACCTCATGTTCACGTCCCAGCATTTTCTTTTTTGCAGTTGCGACATTGACATTGAGACTCCAGGAAGCCAGTGCAGTCATTAGACATTGCATTACATTTCGAAAACAATTTTATAAATTTTAATTGGAAAGAAATGTTGCCTAAAACAGTGCACTTCTTAGAAAGACCGTTGTAATTTTAGCTATTATGCAGATGTCATTGCTAGAACACAAAGCAGAACATATGGCCCTCATTTCTTACCAGTTGGAATATCATTCCATCCACCAGGCGTCACGGAGAACGTCTGGCCGACGATCGCATTTTATCACCCCCGCCCCCTCCAGTCTTCACTCACCAACAGTGCCTTGGGTGGCTGGCCGCTCAAGTCACTCTCTCGTATCTGTGGCCACACTGACTTCTTCCGGTGCCTCTGTCTCCAGAGGTATTTCCAGACACTGTTCCCTCCGCTTGGGAACTGCGTCCTGTTTTCCTAGTTAACTCATACTCATCCTTGTATCTCAGTTTCAGCCTCTTCCTCAGAGAAGCCTTCCTAACCTTGTTTGGTCGCACACCCCCTGGTATGATGCTTCATGACTCTGGCAGCTGACTTTCAGGAGCAATCAACTGACTTCCTAATTTATATTCATTGGCATTTAGGTGGCGTGCATGCGTCGTGGAAGGTGGCAGTAACCTTATTGGGCATGACTTCTCATTGGGTGTATTTGTGCGGGTCTGATTTTCTCACCTGTGGCTGGGGTGCTTCGCCACATGGTTGAGAGCACGGACATCTTCGTGACAACTCTACAGTGAGGATTCCTGCCTTAGTCTATTCAGGCTGCTCTAACAAAGTGCTGCAGACTGGGGGGCTTAAAAACAACAGGTAGTTATTTCTTATACTTCTGGAGGCTGGAGGTCCGAGATCGGGTGCCCATGTGGTTGGGTTCTGGGGAGAGCCCTTGGCTGACTTCTCACTGTGTCCTTGCATGGCGGAGAGCAGGGAGGAGACACATGTTTCCTGGAACTCTTGGAAGTCACTTAACCCCACTTACGAGGCTCCACTCTAATGATCTCCTCACCTCCCAGAGGTCTCACCTCCTAACACCGTCACATTGATGGTAGTGTTTCAACATGGAAAGTTGAAGGGATCCAAACATGCCGTCCATGATAGTCTTGTAGTGCAAAGTTCAGAAAAACAACCTTTCCCATCTCCTGAGACCAAGGTAACTGCTCACAATTGTCATCTCTGTGTCACCTGTTCCTAAGAGGCTGGGTTTCCTGGGTAACAGAGAGGATTACTCCACGTGCCAACATGCTGATGGGTATTCGAATTCCCTCTCTATTCCCATTTTTTATAATCAAGTGACATCTGTGACTGTCCTTCATCCAGTCATCTCACCCCTGTCACTGTGTGCCTGAGACTTACACACGTCCCTTTGCTTTCAGCCTGGCTCTGTGTCCTGTGCTTCATTGACTTTTGTGGTCAGAATGGATCTTCAGAGATAGGACAGAAGATGTTTATCCATGTCAAATAAGAGGCCTGTAAAGTGTGGTCTCTTCAGCATCCCCAGTGCCCCAGCTCATTGTAGGGCCTGAATGAATATTTATTCAATAAATAAATGAATGAATACACAAATAAAAAATAGATTTTATTTATTTTTTAATTTTTATTTATTTTTAATTTTTTAATGTCTTTTATTATTATTCTTTTTATTTTTGAGAGAAAGAGACAGAGAGTGAGCAAGGGAGGGGCAGAGAGAGAAGGAGACACAGAATCCAAAGCAGGCTTGAGGCTCTGAGCTGTCAGCACAGAGCCCGACATGGGGACTGTGAAATCATGACCTGAGCTGAAGTCAGATGCTTAATCGACTGAGCCACCCAGGCGCCCCCCCCAAAATATCTTTTAATTGGAAAAATCATCATATGATGACATCACGATGGTGCTGGTGAGCTGTATCATACACGTGACAGATGACAGCACTGCGTATAGTATTTACTTGGTTCATCCAGTTACAAAGGACTTTCCCATGTCGATCTCTTGGATTCCTTGAGAATCTTGTGGGTTGGCCTAGCAGGTATTACCCACTCTGTCTTACAGAGGAAAGTCACACAGCAGGACCCAAACTCAGGTCTTGTCATCCCAGGTTTGTGCCCTCTCCACCTCCAGCGTGGCCTCAGGGCATGGGCGAGAGTTTGTGGACTTAACACACTCTGAAGATGCAGAAGTTACCTTATGTAGTATCTAAAAATGCCATACACTGGGCAGCTTAAGTGAGACAGATGTTTTGTCTCACAGTCCTAGAGGCTGGAAGTCCAAGATCAAGGTGTCGGTGGGGTTGGTTCCTCCTAAAGCTACAGGGAAGAATCTGTTGGATCTGTCTTCCCTAGCTTCTGTTGGTCTTCTGGCATCTTTGGCATTCCGTGGCTTGTAGAAACATCCTCCTGTCTCTGCCTTCAAGTTCACAAGGCATTCTCCCTGTGTGTCCTCACACAACTGTCTCCCAAAGACATCTGTCATACGGGGTGGGGGCCCACCCTGCTCCATATGACCTCATCTTAGCTATTACATCTTAAATGGCTTTATTTTCCAATAAGGTCACATTGTGAGGTACTAAGGGCTAGGAGAGTTTTGGAGAGGGACACAAGTGAACACACAACAGACAATTTGGCTGCGTTTTGGGGTTAGCTTCTGAAGAATAACAGCTACTGTGTGCAGACACCAGAAGTCAGCACACTTGCCCTGGAGGGAGCCACGCCTGTCAGTGTGCAGGTGAGCTCCCCTTGACTTTGGAAGCGAGGAGTATGAAGGGTGCGGGACAGCCAGCATGACCTTGGCTCCGTCAGGAAGAATGAGGCTCTGTGTAACATGCTGTTTTGCTGAATTGACACTGATTTTTTGATTTGACACTATTAGAAATGTACAGATTAAAAACAAAATAGGGATGTCTGGGTGGCTCAGTCGGTTAAGCGTCTGACCTTGACTCAAGTCATGATCTCACAGCTTGTGAGTTCAACCCCTTATCTGACTCTGTGCTGACATCTCAGCACCTGGAGTCTGCTTTGGATTCTGTGCATCTCTCTCTGCTCCTCTCCCTCTCATACTCTCTCTCTCTCAAAAATAAATAATAAAATATATAAAAAATAAAATAAAATAAAACACATAAAAACAACAAAACATAGAGCCATGGACACATAGAGATCATTCATGGTAGCCATTTTCTCTCCTTTCCTCTGTGGAATTCCTGAGCCACCCTCCTCTTCAGATGTTCTGAGGGTGTGGGTCTGTGGTTCTGGAAGCCTTGTGGATTCCGACTGACCTGTCTCCATGATGCATTTGTATCCTTGGGTCCTAAGTCATGTCTGAAGATTGTGAGATGCCTGTTACTCTTTTCTTCTTAAACCAAGTTCAGTGTAGGAAATACTATCTTTTAGGGTATTTTAATTGTAAATTTTGTTTTCAGAAAAGCTCAAAGAAAATACATTAAACAGTATCACCTTGATCTCCTTGGTGCCAGTGAGGTGAGCAGCCTGGATCAACCCCAGAAAGTAGCACCCAAATGCAGCATGTGAATTTCAAAGTCCCCCACACACCTTTTTTTTTTTTTTTTCCAGGGGAGGAGAGGATTACAGATTGGAGAATGTTCTGTGCTCACAATTAAGTGAATTACTTGCTGGCTCATCTCTAACTTTAATTACTTTCTCTTCCTCAACTTTGCAATTAGCTGATGTTGCTACAAATTTTTGTCACATACTTAATCTTTATATAGTGTTTTTGGCCAGCATGCAGTTAAAGTCTGTGAGCGACTCTGATATCTTTATCCAGAGGTGAGGCTCCTGTGGCAGTGACATCAGGCCAGGTCCACCCTTGCAAGGGCTGGCCTCTATTGAAAGGAGAGCTGGGGAGGTTTGTTCTCAGTGCTCCCAGCTTCCCACCCCCATGGGTGCACCGTGCCTTATGACTGCAAATCACTCTCACTGTTCTCCCCGCATCTGATTGATACAGGACTTCTTTGGCATCAGGAGTCTAGTAAGTCTCTTAATCCTCTGACGCAGATGGGATTTCACCCACTTAACAGGTAATATAACTGAGTCTCAGAAAAGAGATGTTACTTAGCTAATTGGAGGAAAAGTCAGAGTTTTAACTCTGGATTGTCTTATCCCAAACTTTGTTCTCCACTACCTCTTGTTCCCTGACCCTGGGATTGGCTACCGTGTTGTAGGATCAGCCGACATTGGAAGAAAGGGGGAGATAGACCCATTGTGGGGCATAGTTATAACCCAGGGCCCTGAGTTGGAAATTAGCAAGCTCTGATGGGACAAGGGACACAATTTTTGGTGGTCTGACTGGGAAAGACGACTCAGTGCACTGGGCTTTAAACTTAGGGAATTCGGAAGGGATGTAGGAGCTTTGTCAAGTATGTATCTATATACTTAATTTGATAATGTGAAACTTGAAAGACATTCTCATTTGAAGGATTTAGGTATATGTTTTCAGATGTCAGAATGTTATCTAAGTGTCTTATAGGCATTTAGATACACATATTTGGTGAGGAATCAGAGCACAATATGTAGAATGAGGAGTTATTCACACATAGGCTGTAATTAAAATCAGAACTGAGCTAACTAAAAGTCTACCCAAGCCCATCAGTTCAGTTCCAAATCTGTGGGTGAGGACACCAGGGCTGGGATGATTAAGGAACTTCCTCAGATTAGCTTAGCCAGTGCTGAAGCTGGGGAGGAACCCAGCTCTCTTTGGTTCCTAAACCCAAGGGCTTTCCATGAACTCCTATCCCTTGAGCACAGGAACGTAGCTTGGCGAGGGTGAGGCCCTCTTGGTGTAGGGAGATGCTTACCAGACTTTGTCCAGGTTGAACCATACTGGGACCATAGGGTCCCTGGAGGGTGGACACCCCTCCCCCTGCCAGGACGGTGTTTAAACCAAGTTCTTCAGATGAATGTGCATTCCACAGAGACTACTGGAGTGGTCTTATCCCAAACTTTGTCACTGTGTTCTGAACCTCAAGATATTCACCGAATTGTAGGGGATCCATGGTAGATTCCGGCGACCCTCTCCAGCTGCTCTCTACTGAGATATTGGTGTTGATTTTTAAAACACTTTTGGTTTTGAGGGTTTTAAAAACCACAGAGGAGTATAAAGAAGAGTACAGAGAGCGCCTACATGCACACCATCTGGACTCTCCAGGGATTCCCATTTTGTCCGGTTTACTTCATCTCTGATTTGCGGTGAACAGTAAATTCTCGATATCACGGTACTTCATGCCTAAATGCTTCAGCATCGTCTCCAAAAAAAGCAAGAATATTCCCCTTAGTAACCTTAAAATGATTGTCACGCTTACCAAATCAGTAATTCCCTCATATGCTCATCCAACCAAGTGCTAAACAGAATAGCCTTCATGCTACATTTTGTCCGGATCTTTTCTGCATCGTTATGTTTTGATCTGGTCTGCTCTGAGGTATCAGGTTCTTGCTTTGGTGCCCTTGTCCCCAGAGGTGAATCTCCACACACAATAACAACAGCCACAGTAGTAGATGTTTATTGAAGGCTCACAATATACCAAACCCTGAACAGTTTCCTTTCCAACTGTATTGTCATCCTCACAGACAGCCCATAAGGTGGCTTTTGTTATTATCCCTACTTTATAAGCAGGAAATTGAGGATGGCATAGGCTTTATGCGATGAGTCTTTGTGAAGTAGTTTCCCCGGACATCTGTGTATAATTATACTTCTTTGTTCTCTCACCAGGATGTGGTGTATTGGCATGTTGATCGGGGAAATCAGCTTTTTTTTTTTTTTTAAGCAGTGACAGAGCCCCAGTGGCATAGAATGGGGGGTGAGGTCATGGCAAGATGCTCTTTATTTGACGTGTAGGGGCATCTGCTGTGTGTTTCCTGTGTGCAGGTGGTGGTTCAGGTGTAGCCACGGGGCATGGCTGTCTAATCGTGGAAAGCCATGCAGAGAGGAAGGTGATTAGCCCTTTCTGAACTGATGACTAGAATTAATTTTTCTGATCAGGCTGGCTTCAAGAGGGAGTGATTTCTCTGTTGCATGCTAAACCGGCACTTGAGGTTGAACGTTCTGTGGTCACTTTCTTGGATTTCTAAATATTTTGTTCTTTTCATCTGTGTTTTGTAAGAGAACTTTGATGGAGCAAAGGATGCTCTGAGGGTTGGGGCTGGACACCTGCCTCCCACACTGAGTCGTGGGGCACGACTTTGGGGCAGCTGGGCACCTGTGGGAGTGAGGATCTCTGGGCCCCAAGGGTGGGAAGGTGACGGTTAAGAGCAAGTAGAAACCACCATGACAGGTGGAGAGAGTCTGCTGAACAAAGCAAAACAGCTTTTGTCCTACTTTTGAACAAGACGGCCCACCTTTCTATTTTGCATTTCTATTTCTGCTGTCACCTGAGGGGACTGACATTTCGAAGCCTCAGACGTATGAAGATAGACCAGGGAGAGCTTTAGATCTGATGCAGGAAGGACAGAAAGAGGTGTTGAGGTCACACGCTGGGAGCAGAGGCGGGTTGGATTAAGTAGCAGTTTCTCATAAGGGGACAGTAGGACTTGGTGGAGGTGGAGTCAGATCAGAATATGTGCCTGTGTCTCCAGAGGGCGAATTTGGGAGCCAATCTGACTGCAGAATCAGACTCAGGGGAGTGGGAAGCTGGCCCAGAAGCTTGTGTTCATGCATCTAGGGGTCTGGAACTTCAAGTGGAGTCAGGGAACCAGCAGGGACCCACCATCAGGAAGGAGGTTATTTGGGAAGTGAACAGAACGAGAATGGTAGTAATAGACACTTAGGTGGCACTGTTACATTCTGGGGACTCTTAGCACTTAAGCTGGATTGACACAACCTCAGGAGTTGACTGTGTTTTAGAGAAGAAACCAGGGCATGGAAAGGTGAAGTGGATTGCCCAAGGAAAGAGGGGAGTGGAGCCCGGGGGGCTTTACCGCTAAGCTGCACAGCTTCTTAACCAACTCCACCACCCCAGGGGCCAGTCTTGTTGGAAGCCACCAGGAGCCAGCTCTGTCTACAAGAGCCAGGTCTTCAGACAAGAAGCGTATCTGGAGCATTTTGCCTGACCGGCAGCCATTGCTTCTTCTGTTTTCCTAGAACTTTATTGATTTTCTCTTCAAAGTGACTCTAATGCATTAATTGGGTTTTGGCAGAGAATGGGGTCGTTGATGTCTGTTATTCTTCTGTAATTGCATATCGTGGATCTATTCTCTGCCGACAAGAGCAATGTTTTCCCTTCTGAAATTGTAGGAAACGTAAGTGCAGGGGGGATGAGGAGGTGGGAAGAGCTATCTCACGTGCCTGGGGGAGCCTTCTCAGTTCTTCATGCCTGCTTTGTTTCAGCCCCTGAGGTGATGAATGAGTTTGAGGAATCAGGGAGGGAGAAAACTCTTTTTTCTTAGGACTCTCCTTATAGACCTTTGTCAGAGGGAACATTTTCTTTGAGGCATATGAATGTGGTGGAAACCTAACCATGTTTCCTTTGGAGTTTAAGTTGGGGACAGGGTTAAGTTTTCTTTGCCAACATAGTCATTTTTCTATGCCTGACTTTCCAAACATTAGCAAGTAGGTAGATACTTGCTCAAAGAGATTGCTTTTTTTCCCCCAGACTCCTTAAACATCGTTATCCAATAGAGAAATCATGTATTCCTCTAGGAAATATGGCAGATGGAGAATATACGTGCAGATGGATAAGGCTACCTTTGCATTTCTAAGAACCATTTATCTGTAGGTTATGTAAGCCCAGCATGAAACTAAATTACTAAACAGGGTCTCAGGGCACCCATATTTCCCTTTCTACACTGTGCCCTTCATCTTAAATTACTTAGAACCTGTAGCTCAAAGTTCCAAGCTTCATCTTCTCACTCCTGATCAACGAAGGCTAATCTGATAGATAATTTATTTCTTTTATATTCATTATATTGAAAACATTATTGGATTTGTTGAATTGGAAAAATGTGAGAAAGGTACATAATATTCTTATCACTTAGACATACTAAAAGGCTGTCATAAATATCAACAAATGCAAACAGAAATTAGGAGTGGCATATGGAAATGGTCTCTGCTCTTCCAGATTTTGAAGCCAAGTTTAACCAGAAGAAGTCATAGTATCCTGCTTCACTAATAATAATGGATTATCAGACATTCCCATTTGTCAGGAAGTACTTCCACATACTATGTGAAACAGTCTAGAGGCATTATCACATCTTATATTTGTGGGAGTCCCCTTACAAGGAAGCAGTCTTATCATATTTTATAGATGTGGAACTGAGGCTAAAGAAAGTTTCAGCTATCCATAAGAAAAGTTTCCAGTTTGAAGTCTTCTCAGTAATAGAGAATTTGGGGGGTTTAACAAGTGCTCAGTAGTTTTGTCTGTATACTCATCATTTCTTTGTAATATGTGAAGGGAAAGAACTCTTCAGGAACAGGAAGACTTACACTCTCTTTCTCTCTCTATGATCTTTTAATTTTTACAAACCTCTTTGGGGATAGTATATTAACATGCTCATTTTACAATGGAGTAAGTGAGGCTCAGAGTAGAAAAGTAATTTGTCCAAGATAAAACAGCAAAATGAGATGTAATGCCAGCAATTGAACCAGGTGGGCCAGAAGAAAGAAGAGAAGAGGGAGAAATCAGTCATCTGCCATCTTGCAGAAGTTGAAGCCCACCATCGGGCAGGCTCTTGATGGATGTGGAAGAGAGCTGTGCATCTCTCTCCTTCTCTTACAACTCTGTTCCACTCCCACCTGTCAGGGAGACGAAGCAGTGAACTGTCCAAATTAGGAGTTACCTTCCCTTGGTGACTGTAGAAGCTTGTTTATCTTCTCCTCCCACCCCCAGTTGTTCACACTCAAACCTGCTCTGAGGAAAAACTAAGGAACCAGTCCATTCTTATACATACTTCCCAAGAAGTAGGAGGAACATGTAAGTAATTGACAGTGACCTGCTCCCATGAAAGGTTTAGTCCATCTCAAGAAAGAGCCCAACCTCTCAAGGAGTGGAGCATGAACAAACTTAGGGTTCAGAAGGTGGCCTGAATTTAATGTCATCACTGGCTCATCTACTCATCCCTCTTTTTCTTTCTTTTTAAAAATTTTTATTATTTATTACTATTTTTTTGAGAGACAGAGACAGACTGCAAGCAGGGAGGGGCAGAGAGAGAGAGGGAGACACAGAATCTTAAGCAGGCTTCCAGGCTCTGAGCTGTCAGCACAAAGCCTGATGTGGGGCTTGAACCCACCAACTGTGAGGTCATGACCTGAGCTGAAGTTGGACGCTCAACCAGCTGAACCACCCAGGCGCCCCTCGTCCCTGTTTTCCTGACTCAGGTGGGCATGTGCATGTTCCTTCTTTCTTATATTTCATTCCCTCCTTCTCTCCTCTTGTCCCTTCCAGTGTACTGGTGTCATCTTGCCCCTTGTGGCCATGAACAGAGAGTCCTATTTTCCTTGAATCATTAAATATTCTCCAGACCTTCAGCCCTTCTTAACTTAGTATTAATTGCCTGTGTCTTAGTCAGCCCAGGCTTCTCTAATAAAATACCACAGACCTGGTGGCAAAAGTAAGAGACATTTGTTTCCCAATTCTGGAAGCTAGAAGCCTAGGCCAAGGTGTTGGCTTCTTGGTTCACAGTGGAGACCCTCTTCCTGGAGAGTAGACAGAACCTTCTTTCTGTGTCTTCACATGGCAGAGGAAGGAAGAGAGCTCTGTATCTCCTCCTCTTCTAAGGGCACTCATCCCATCATGGCTACCCCACCCAGATGAATTCAGATAATACTGACTCCCTCCCCAAAGCCCCATCTCCCAATGTTATCACATTGGGGGTTAGGGATTACACATATAAATTTTGGGGGGACCCAAACATTCAATACATAACACCCTGTTGTTGCGTGTCTGAGATGCATTGTCACACGAAAGGGTCTCCTTCCTAACAATGGTGAAGACAAATGGTGCCAAGTGGGTGAAGGAGATGAAGAACACTGCCCTGAGAAACTCAAACATTGGGGGGGATGACAACAAAAAAGAAAATCACATGTTTGGGTTAGATTCTGCCTACCAAGAGTTGTCACCAAGGAACTTAAAAGTGAGATGAAAATTAAAAGAGTGTTAGAAAATGAATTTTTCAGAGGAAGCATGCCAGGGCTCTAGTATCCTCAATTAAGATCTCATCTTTGGGCCTCCTGTCCCAGAAGACAGTCTGCACTGAATTTCTGCTTTATTTGGTTTGATTGTATGACTATAAATATCCTTCTCTGAAACAGTTTGAGTGACCCCTTGCCAAGGAAATGGCTTTCTGAGCTAGTGAATCATATCCTTACATGACATCTCTTTCTATTCCCTCTCTATATTTCCATGTAAAATATTCCAGATGACATTAAGTGTACCCTGTGATTGTCAAGGGAAAAACCAAGCAAAGTACTTAGAAATATCTGCATATTCAAGAAAAATCATTTGCCAAGTATTAGCACACAAGAGTGAGTAAATCACCTGGGAAGAAGGAAAAAGTTACATTCCAATTTTACGAAGCCATAGCTGTCATTGCTGAAAAAGAAAAAAATCAATACCATAAAACACCGTTTGATTTTTAAGGTGTAACAAAGCAAAATGTTTCCGACTATGTTTTTTTTTTTTTTGGCCCTAATATTCATTTTTACACAAATGGATTTGATTGCCTTTTTTTTTATTGACATGAAATTTCTAAAATGGATTAACCATAGTTGGGTCAGACTCTGTGTGTGGCTGTGGGAAATCATGGGACAAGACATCAGTGAGGCTTGGTGGCACGGCTCTCCATACCCACTAAGATTTGCATATGAGGGATCAGAACTACAGTGTCTGACCAGATAAAGTTGTGTTTCTCTCTCACATAAAAATCCAGAGGGAGGCAGTGCAGGAGATTATGTTGACATCAGAGATCTTGATTCTACCTCATATTTCTCTCATATCCAGAACTTGTGCTTATGGTTTTATATGGTAAGTAGGGCACCTGCTGTACCCAAAACGTCTGGGGAAGCAGGTGGAAGAAAATGAGAAAGAAGAAACAAGATGCATGTATTAGGCGATCTTTTTTCAAAGCTGTCTCCATTGGTGTATAGCACCATTTACAAAATGCACAGTACAAATGTATGACTTAGGGACTCCTCGATGGCTTAGTCAGTTGAGTGGCTGACTCTTGACATTGGCTTCGGTTATGATCCCAGGATCATGGGATGGAGCCCCACACCAGGCTCGGCTGAGCATGGAGTCTGCTTAGGATTCTCTCTCTCCCTCTGCCACATCCACATCCCATCCTCTCTCTCTCTTTTACTTTCTCTGTCTCTCAAAAAAAGAAAGAATGAATAAAGAAAAAAAAATGTATGGCTTAGTAAGTTACCAGAGACAACACATTTGTGGAATTACCACTTCAAGTCATCAGATAGGAGGGCTGTGAGGTATACTCACTTCTTAATACTCCTTTGCCACCTCTCAGTCGGCTTCCCCTTTTCCTTCTCAAAGATAGCTACTGTCATAACTTCTTTGTCCATTTTTAAATTTTGTAGAGATTGAATCCTACAGCATATGTTCTTTCACTCTACCTTCTTTTGCTTAGAATATGTATTTGTGAGGCTCACCCATGTCATTATATGTAGCTGTAATTAATTTGATTTCATTGCTGTGCAACTTATTTATTTCTTCTGTTGACTATTTGGGTTGCTTTTAAATCGGGGCTATTAGAAGTTGTGTTGCTGTGAACATTCTTCTCCTTGTCTTAGTGCACCTGTGTAAGTATTCTGTTGGGTGTGTGCATGTTCAGGGTAGAATGATTGTATGATTGAATCCCCAACAATGCATGAGAGTTTCTAGTGCTCTGTATTCTTGTCCACACTTGGCATTGTCTGTTCCATGTTAGCTATCCTTATGGGTTTGTAGTGACATCTTACTGTGGTTTTGTTTTAATGTTACAGGTGACTCATGAAATTGAATACTTCTTTAGTATTTATGGTCTTTTGAATATTCTCAGTTGTGAAGTACCTATTCATTAATTCTCTCACCCATTTTTCTTTTGGGTGGCCTATCTTTTTCCCATTGATTTGTAGGAGTTCTCACTGTAACCTGGATGTTGCTGTATTGTCAGTTGAATGTTTTGCAGATACTTTTGTCTACTCTATGGCTTGCCTTTTCTTTTTTGCAATAGTGTATTTTTCATGAACAGAAGTTCTTTTTAATAGGGTCTAGTTTGTAAATTTTTTATTTTGTGTTTTCACTTCATTTGATGTCTTGTTTAATCTTTCCCTATCCCAAGATCAGGAAGATACTAATCTCAGTGATGCTTTTTGGAGCTTATTGTTCTGTGTTTCCATTCACATTTAAATTTAGGTATTTATTTATTTGTGAGAGAGAGAGAGGCAGAGTGTAAGCTGGGAAGGGGTAGAGAGAGAGGGAGACACAGAATCTGGAGCAGCTCCAGACTCAGGGTAGAATGATTGTATGATTGAATCCCCAACAATGCATGAGAGTTTCTAGTGCTCTGTATTCTTGTCCACACTTGGCATTGTCTGTTCAGCACAGAGCCTGTTGTGGGTCTCAAACCCATGCACCCCGAGATCATGACCTGAGCCAAAGTCGGATGCTTAACCGATTCAGCCACCCAGGTGCCCCTGCATTTCACATCTAGATCTAAAATCTAAAGTAATTTTTGTGAGAGGTATGAGGTAGAGATGAGTTCTCTCTTTCCATATGGTTATATATTTAACAAAAAACTGTTTAGTGAAAGAATTTTCTCCTCTGCTGTGCAGTGTCAGACTTTTTTCCCCTCGCTCATGATTTTATATATGAATGGATCTGTTCCTGAAATCTATTCTGTTCCATTTGTTTATTTGACTAAACTTGTAGAAATATCACACCATTTTAATCAAATCTTTCTATTAAATCTTTACATATGGTAGACCCACCTTGATGTTTTTTCAAGAGTGTCTTTTTTCATCTTGGCATTGTTCTTTTTTATGTAAAATTTAGAATCAGCTTGCCAGTTTGCATAGAAAAATCTATTGGGATTTTAATTGACATTTTATTAAATCTATAAATAATTTAGAGGAGAATTCTCATCTTTTCCATATTAGGTTTTATTTTTCAAGAATATCTGTTTTGCTTTAAAATTTCTTTCAATAATGTTTTAAGATTCCTGTGAAGTAGTCTTTTAGATTTATATATTTCTCCCTAGACCTAGGTATTTTTGAGCCACTCTATTTATTTATTTTTAATAGTTTATTGTCAAATTGGTTTCCGTATAACACCCAGTGCTCTTCCCACAAGTGCCCTCCTCCATCACCACCACCTCCTTTCCCCCCTCCTCTTTCCCCTTCTGCCCTTGGTTCATTTTCAGTATTCAGTAGTCTCTCATGATTTGCATCCCTCTCTCTTCCAAACTCTCTTTCCCCCTTCCCCTCCCTATGGTTCTCTGTTAGGTTTCTCCTGTTAGACCTATGAGTGCAAACATATGGTATCTGTCCTTCTCTGCCTGACTTATTTCCCTTAGCATGACACCCTCGAGGTCCATCCACTTTCCTACAAATGGCCATATTTCATTCTTTCTCATTGCCATGTAGTACTCTATTGTGTATATATACCACATCTTCTTGATCCACTCATCAGGTGATGGGCATTTAGGCTCTTTCCATGATTTGGCTATTGTTGACAGTGCTGCTATGATCATTGGGGTATGTGTGCTTTTATTCCTCAGCACTTCTGTATCCCTTGGGTAAATCCCTAGCAGTGCTATTGCTGGGTCATAGGGGAGTTCTACTGATAGTTTTTGAGGAACCTCCATGCTGTTTTCCAGAGGGGCTGCACCAACAGTGTAGGAGGGTGCCTGTCTCTCCACACCCTCGCCAGCATCTATAGTCTCTTGATTTGTTCATTTTAGCCACTCTGGCGTGAGGTGGTATCTCAGTGTGGTTTTGATTCGTATTTCCCTGATGATGAGTGATGCTGAGCATCGTTTCATGTGCCTGTTGGCCATCTGCATGTCCTTTGATGGTTTTCTGTCACATTTTGAGCCCCTTTAAATAGTATCTTTTTAATTTAAAAAATTTTTAATAGTTTATTGTCAAATTGGTTTCCATATAACACCCAGTGCTCTTCCCCACTGTCAACAATAGCCAAATTATGGAAAGAGCCTAAATAGTATCCTTTAAAATTGTATTTCTGTATTTTTGTAGCTAATGAATAAAAGTATGATTTTTGTACATTGACCTTGTTATACTGGTTAATTTTGAAAACTTCTATATAGATTTATTGGGATTTATTTCATGATCATGTTGTCTGCAAAAATGACAGCTTTGTTTCTTTTTTCAATCTTGTTATGTTTTTATCTCTTTTTCTTGCCCAATGTTGAATAGAATGGTGTGAGGAAACTTTTCTTTTTACTTTTTCTTTTCTTTCTTTCTTTCTTTCCTTTTTTTTTTTTTTTTTGGTCTCATTTAGGAACCCTGAGGAAAAGCTTTCAGTATTTCACCCTTGAGGATAAAGTTTGTCCAGGTTTTTGTACGTATCTTTTATCAAAGACATTTGATCTGGCGCACGGACTATGAGCAAAAGGTAGTTCAAATGCTTGACTTGCCTCTCCAGGAGCACATTTTATTCCAAGTCACAACCCTGTAAATATTCAGTGATTTCTTCATCCTTAAATATTTCAAGCTGAGTTTTAAATGTATCTGGCTTTTCTCAAACTTGGGCTGTATGCCCTCTCCAGTTCTCATGTCACCGTATCCACACTGTGGATGAGAGCTCACGTTTACAGGAGTTTTGAGGGTCAGGGAAAGAATGTACTTTGAGTAATGAGAACAGTGTTTCTGTTCATCCCGAATAACACTGATATACACTGTATAGTGTTGAAAACGTTGCTTTTACAACTCGTGAACTATTAGTTATTGAAATTCCAGGGCCTGAAAATTATAAACTTTCATTTCATCTTTTGAGAATATTTTACTTTACCATCCTAGCATTTGATGAAACTATTCATGTGTGTTTCAAGAAGTTGGAGGGAAGTTGCATCTCTTTGACAAAAATCTATTATTTAGAATAGCAATAGCAGTCAAGATCTCTACTGTGTATTAAATATTTATATAGGGTACCTGGGGGGCCCAGCATCTGACTTTGGTTCAGCTTGTGATCTGGCAGTTCATGAGTTAGAGCCTCTCATTGGGCTCTGCACTAATGGTGCGGAGCCTTCTTGAGATTCTCTCTCTTTCCCTCTCTCTCTCTGTCCCTCCCTCCCTCTCTCCCTCTCTCAAAATAAATAAACTTAAAAAAATAAATGTCTCTGTAGTCTTAAGAAGAAACATTTATTGTGTTCTTTCACTATTAATTCTTCTGATAAAATAGTTAAATTCTAAAAGTTGCTTTTTTTCAGATTTATTAAGCCTCTATAGCTTATCAGTATCAAGCTGTTGAACCAATGAGCTATGAATAGCTTCTGATAATTCCACAAGAGATTACTGTAGAACCTTCTCAAATATCTTTATACCCTCCATATCAGGTCTTACCCTTATACAGCTGGGAGCAGTTGTGGTTCTATATATTTAATCTATATGATAATAGTATTAAGTTATTGGTCCCCAAATGAGACTTTATGGCCTAAAAGGGGCCTTCATAAACAACTGTGTAGTGATGGAGATGTTTAATGTGTGTGTATGTGTGTGTGTGTGTGTGTGTGTGTGTGTGTTTATGAAAAGCCAACATATGTTTTCAAGCAGCTGTGAAACAAATCTGTAATAAATCTGATGCTCAACAGTGGCTGTAGTGATAGAGTTGCATCAACAAATACTGGAGTGCCTTCCATTTGGGATTGATTCTTAATTTTAGGATCTTTTGTAAATTCCCTCATATATGAGCCTCTAATTTATCTGGGTGACACAATGACTAAAAAATAAGTATAAAACATAATGTTCCCTCTAGTAGTAAATGCAGTACTTGGTTCATGCTAGATTTTCAAGAATTACTTGATTCAGTGATTCACTGCTCTAATGAGAGAGAGAGACAGAAAAAGGGAGAGAGGAGGGAAGATGGAGGGAGGCAGGGAGAGGGGGCCAGAGAGAGAGAGAGAGAGAGAGAGAGAGAGAGAGAGAGAGGGGGTGGGGCAGGCCTGAGTATCTGGATGGCAGTGTGAAAGCCTTCCTCAGTCATTTGAACTCCTGTTTTCAGATCACTTCCCCAGAAGCTGTTTGGGCTGTTCTGTTTCCTGGCTCTTCTTTCTGACACCTACAACTCCCCCCTCTAAGGTTAGCTGCATAACTTCATTGTTCACTGGTGCAAGAGATAGAGAGGACAGATTCCACAAAATGTTAGGTCTCTTACATTCCTACCTCCAAATCTGGTCTCGCACATTTCCCACCTCGGCAAGGAGGTACAAGTGAAAATGAAGTGGTTGGAAGAACAGGATTCAGGCATTCTAAGTGTTAATACTGGCTCTTCCATGTACCAGAATTATGTCCCTGGACAAATTGCTTAACTTCTAGTCCTTATGTATAAAACAAAAGGACTAAATCCATCTCTTGCAGCTGGACTTTGTTTATACTCTAGTGTTCTGAGATAAGTTTTCAGGTGTTTCCCAAGTAATTGTTACTAATGACAGTTAAAACACTAACTTCCAATCTGTTTCTATAATGGTATCAGACTCACTTGACTTCTGATGATTTCTTGCAACAGAGAAGAACGTGCGGTTACAGAGAATGTAGTCAAAACAGCTTAGCGCTGATCCTATAGTAAAACCGTGGGTTGCGAGTAACTTGTTCTATGAGGGTTCTGCAAGAGAAGCGAATGTTTCAAAAAAAAAAATTAACTTGATCGATGAGCGATATCTTGCAATACGAGTAATATGTGATGCCCAATGTCACATGATCACAACTGAGCCAATGTTCTTAAATTCGCTTTGATACACAAGCGCTTTGGATTACAAGCATGCTTTCAGAACAAGTGATGCTTGCAAACCAAGGCTTTACTGTATGTATAATAGCTGGTTATCTGATGCTCATTGTAAGATCACTCTTGTGTGTGTTACAGCAGGAACAAGGAATTGAGAACTTCCAATTGGGTGATATTGATGAACCACCCAGCTCGGAAGTCCGTGGTTGACTTTCAGGAGTATTATTCTAAGATCACTACCATTAGAGACAGCCTTAAAGACGGGAGGCACTTGCCTCACTCATCTGTGAAGGATGGTAGAGTCAGGGAGAACAGCTGCAGGTCTGAAGACCTGAATGTGTAACGGGGAACAACCGTGTGATTTTTGGGACCTTTAGGAAGTCACATGAACACACGGGCATCATTTTTCTCATTTCCTACAAGGGGGCTAATACCAGTTTTATCCACCTCAAGTTATACTGAGGATGTGAAAGTGTTTGTAAATTATAAACACTTCGGCTAAGTTGGTTATTAAAAATGGTACCTGGTACATATGGTTGAAAAAGGAAAATAAATAGGTTAATATGTACTTGCTTGGATAGTATACTGCACGTTTTATTTTGGAATCATTATAAATGCAGATAAGTTATAGTTTTAATTCTCAATTATGAAATCACCTTACAAATTTTATAGTATCTTGTGCTGGCTTCTTTAAAATCAAGCTAAACTCATGGAAAAAGTGGGTCTAATGTTAATATCTTACCTATTAACTTTAAATAAGTTATTACTATAATAGGAATAAAGGGAGATTTTACTTGAGCATTTTGCCTTGGAATGGATCAACTAAGTTCTTTTAGCTGGTTATGAACAAGACCCTGGAGCATGTAAGCAGCCATGTGAAATCTTTCCAGGTGGCATTAGAACGGTAGCCTGGGAAAATGGAGTAATTCATACCAGATTTCTGAAACATAAGCATTTCACTTATCATATAATAAATATATTATTTATTTTTAGTAATATGTACACCCAGTGTGGATCTCCAACTAATACCCTGAGATCAAGAGTCCCATGATCCTCTGGCTGAGCCAACCAGGCACCCCGTATATTATGTCTAAATATTTAGGTACCATCAGAGTGTCTTAAGTTAACTGAACACAGTGGTTCCCAAGAAACTACTTCACTGAATTATATAAATATTTTTTATTCAGCCATTTATTGACCCTGTCTTCCACCTGGAAAATGTATCGAGTGAGCTGGACTGCCAAAGATGTCCGTGAGCTTTTCATTTACGGATTCTTAAGGAAATTTATTCTGTGCTGAATTGTGATGCTGTTTCTGTAGAAATCACCAGAGCAGTTTTGAATGTTTTTCTGATAATGCATTCTCCTCGGTTATGTACTTGAAAGTCATTAAAATTAGTTAATATTGAGCTGCTATTCATTACTGAAGTTTAAGCTCTTATATTAGCATTTTACTAACTAGGATAGTTTAATTTTTTTTTTGCTATAATACTGTATCTTACTCCAACTCTCATCAATCCTCAATTTTATGTGTCATGACTTCATGAAAAAATAAAATTTGATTAGCTATTCTAGATAGATGAAGCTGAATTTTGTGAAATGACAATGCACTGTTTTTGGAGTGTTTGTTAATTACTTTTGAGTTAAGTCAGAAATTTGTTAGAAAAGCATCTGTGCTATTTTATTAGAGTTTTTTTTCCCTCAGGATGAGCAAGCTTATTTTAATTTTAAATATGTATTTAGTGATAGCCCTGGGGTATGAATAATTAGAATGAATTTACCAGAGTTCTCTTAGTGTTGCAAGAAGAAGTTAGGTAACACATTAAATATGTACGGAAAGCTTGTTTCCAGCACTTTGTGATGTAATTAGCAAAAAATCACTCCCACAGTATTCTGGCCACGTGATGTAATTTATCCTACACAGTCACAAATGGCTTATAACCTATAAATCTTCATGATCATATTCATATTTAAAAACAAGGCTATTATGTTATAATTCAATAGTGTATGTATTGCAGAGGACTCTGTATCCTGCAGTTAAAATAGGTAAATAGACAACTTTCAGAACGTTCAACTGGAGATGACCAAAATGGTTAAAAATAAAACATAGTTCTCAGAAGGATTAAAAGATCTTTTCTTGGCTCTGAAGCCCAGCCCGCCATCACCCCACTTTGATTGCTGAGCACTCGGGCACTTGGCTCCACGTCTCTTGGCCTCAGTTTCCCCAGGTGTTGAGTCCATCTCTGAGAGCCATTCTGCTCTCTTTCTTCCTCTGAGGCCGGTGTGACATTTACTTTTAGCCTTTCTTGTTTACCGGTACATACACTTGGAGGCTAAAAAAATATATCATTAATTATGGAATTATTTTAAGCATAGAAATATGGAGAAAACAAAAAAGGCACTTGGCAATCTTGTGCATTCTAATTTATGTACATCAATATCCTGCCATAATAGCTTTAGGTTTTTTCAAATAGTAAAAATGTGCCACCTGCGGGGAAAGCCCCTCTCCCTACTCTACTCCTGGGGACTGATCCATCTGGCATCAGCTACCCTGCCCTGGACTCACTCTGCTCCCAGTCGAGGGATGTGCTCAGCCTGCTCTTGCTTTTTCGCAACTATGGTTCCCGCTGGCTCGAATGTTCTTCCGCTTCCCTCACCTCCACCCTGTTTCCACCATCCCAAGGTCACTCTCTCACCGGCTCAGCTGGGGCTTCTCAGCTCACCTCCCTAGACTCCTGGTTACCTGAGCACACCTCCTCCCACGGCCTTCAGTTCTGGCCGGCTGTACTCAGAGCCCTCATTATCAGTTCGCATCCTGTACAGTCTTCTTATTTATTTTATTGTTTACCTCCCTTCGCCTCGGATGGAAGCCCCATGTGGTCCAGGATGTTTACTCTCTGTAGAAGGGACAGTGTCTGGGGCAGTGTGATGAGGGCCATAAAAGTAACCTTATGTTTCTAACTGCCCAACAGACTTCTCTAGTACTTTCCCCCATGACTTATGGCTCATATTCTGCAGTGATTTTACAATATTTTTATAGTTTGGATAGAGATTTATTTTTCTAGCTGCTTGATCATAAATCGTATTTTATTATTGATAGTTTAGGTGAATTTCTTCCAGCTTCACAATTTCTAACTGAGCATGGCATGAAAAGTATTAGGAATTTTACCAAATTTGGGATAATCTAGGTGAAAGTTCTTTTGTGCATGAGTTTTAACAGGTCAGGAGATTTCAAATTTTCTTAAGCAATGACTCATCTTAAATAATTTTATGAATTGAAGCACTTTTTCCTGCTATGTTTGAATTTTGGTATGAGAAATAATTTTGAAAAATTATATAAATTTTGGTTACCTAAAATATGAAGTATTAAAGTTATACAAAAAATGATTAAGGCATAATCAAAAGCATTCCAGGGCTGCCTGCGTGGCTTAGTTGGTTAAGCATCCGACTTCAGCTCAGGTCATGATCTCTCAGTTGGTGAGTTCAAGCCCCACGTCGGGCTCTGTGCTGACAGCTAGCTCAGAGCCTGGAGCTGCTTCAGAATCTGTGTGTCCCTCTCTCTCTGCCCCTTCCCTGCTCACCCTGTCTCCCCTTTTCGCTCTCAAAAACAAATAAACATTAAAAAAAAGCAAAAGCATTGCAAAAGTGTGTCCCTCTAGACAAATGTTGAGTGTCTTTGCGTCTGGAACCTCCTACTTCACGTAGATATGATGCATTTGACGCCATCAATTTGTCAAATCTGATAGTTGCAGCATCTGAAACACGAGAGTCCCTGTACAGACACACTAGCATGTGGCCCCATTGCAGGTCTGTGCCTTGTAAACACGAAGTTTGTATGAACGTGTTTTTTGTGAATCGCATCAAAAACAAAAGGATATGGTGCAATTGTAATTGTATATGCTGCACTGTCAGGTCTATTCCTGACAAAAGAGAACTTCGGCAATGACTAGGTATTTATGAAAATCAAATTTTCTGTTTATAATTTTACATATCTGGTGATTAAAAATTTTTTCACTGATTGGCTTTGGGTTCTGCACATTTTGAGCCTCTGTTCGTTTCTGGTACTGTCATATTCCAATGCAGGAACATTGGAAGTATGTCTCATATAAATATTTCCACATCAGAATATTCCATCTGACCTCTGGCCTTCAACTTTTGTGTCTCCTTCCCAGGAGGTTTGGCACAGTGGGTGGTAGAGGACTTCTAGAAGCCATTCCCTACATCCAGCCAGCTTGCAGTTACCCAATTAGAGCAAATGTCTCCTAACCACATACATACATCCCACAAAACACAAACCCAATGTAAAAACAACTCAACCTCCCTTTAGCTGGGTATCAGTGATTTCCGCAGAGAGTCTAGCCCTTCTGGAGGTGATGGAAAGTGACAGAAGAGAAGACGGAGGGAAGTGACTGTCATTATGTTGATTGCATTTTTAAAACTTTACAATACTCATGACTCCATGAATACTGTATGGGGATTTATTTTTTAAAAAAACAACTATACAGTTATAATTTTTAATTTTGTTTTATTTGAGAGAGAGAGAGAGAAGTAGAGGGAGAATGAAGGAGAATCTTAGTCACACTCTTGACACGGGGCTTGGTTCTACAACCCTGGGATCATGACTTGAGCCAAAATTAAGAGTCCAATGCTCAACCTACTGAGCCACCCAGTCACCCTTGGAACGGGCCTTTTTATAAGTGGGCGCTTTCATCAAATGGAGAATTCTATTTCAGCACAGGCTAATCTGTTGAAATAACAGTCTCTCCAATGAAAAGCTCCCAGACCAATTGGTTTCAGTCCAGTTGGTGGAAATCAATTCAGTAGCTCAGTGTGTCAAGAATTTGGTGAAACACTGAGGACTAAAGTTTAGAGCTGTAGTTGAATAACACATATTTCATATAATCTTCTTGCTCTTAATGGCTGTTGCTGCATTTTGGGAGTGTGCTACTTTACCCTATAGAGTATGTATGTGTGTGTGTATATATATAAATCATCTATAATGCGCCCGATGCTGCTATAGAAGCTGGAAAGAGGAAGATGTGCAAGACACGGCTTTGCCCCTAAGGAACTTAATATTGAGTACTTAAGTTCTTATATTCCAAAGACGAATCAGATACAGTCCATAAGAGATTTTTAAAAACGTGCAATGTGTTATTAAAAGAAGAAAGATGCTGTGTGGAGTAGAGAGGCATCCAGAGTCCATGAGGGGCTGTTTGAAATCATCCTTGAAAACTAAGAAGGACTTAACAGACATTGGAGAGAAGAAATGGAGGTAGAGAGGCAGGGAGAATGTTCAGGAAGTAGTCTTATTTCGCTGTGTGTGTGTGTGTGTGTGTGTGTAAAACTGTCATCATTTTGAGGAGTGCCAATTTTTAAAGCACTCCTTTAAAAGGGATGGTATTTTTAAATTCTTTATTTGATAGGCAGCAGACAATAATTGAAATTCTTGAGTGGGAGGAGTAAGATCGCAGAAATGGAAGGTAACTTTGACGTCGGCGCGTGGATGGGCTGGAAGAGGAGCGCGGAGGCCAGCTGCATGCTGTCTTGATGCCGGTGAGTCACGACAGAGACGTGAACTTGGGTCGTGGCAGCGGAGACAGAAATGACGTCAACAGTGCACTAAGAGAAAAAGAGAAAATGTGTGCTTCTAGGTCCAGAGGCTTGGTTTTCTTTCTTTGCAGGGAAAATGAGGTTTTGGATACTTTGAGTCTAAGGTGAGGAGGAAATGCTTATCTGGGAAGTGTAAATGTGGTTCCAGAGCTTAAAAAAGAGCCCAGGGCTTGTGAAGAAGATTCGAGAGTCCTTGTTCTTGGATCTGGCACCCAGCATTGTGCTGAGAGACACTCTCCTTCTCTTTCTCTCCCTCTTCCTTCTCCCTCATCTTCGTGGTAGAAGAACCAGTGCTCTGGAATACTCGAGTGTTCTCTACAGAAGAGTACCACAGAGTATTGTCCTTAAAGTACACGAAGGCAGAAAGTTTCCAGAGGGGGCAGATTCAGTTTAGGGTGGGAATTGCACAGTTTAAAGAAAAACTCCCCCAGTTGAGCCTCACTGCTCTACCGTGCAAAGGGGGCTGGATGTTGAGCACTTTCCTGTGAGGAGACCCTGGGACGGTCCATTCCAATCTCCTGACACTGGAGGAGGTTAATGTGAACAGGAGACTGAGGTAAAGCAGGGCTCCGAGACCTCAGACCTGAGGCTCTTAGACCTCTTCCCAGCTGGGGCCATGGACAGCATCTGACCCTGTCTTGACTCTGAACATCTGACTCCCGACCAGCTAGTGTTAGTAAGTGAACGGATGAATGGATGGATAACTGAGTGAATAAGCGTTCCACACTGACTGTGCACTTACTCTGCACCAAGCATGGCTTACAGACAGGGAACTCTTTTCAATGGTTTGACCCCATTTAGCATCACATGTGTCTCTTGGCACCCATGGCCAAGTTGAGAGAGACGCTTCCAGTTGGGGGGAGTTGGTGAGTCCTGTGTAGACTCCTCCGGAGGTTAACAGAGAGGGAGATGGGAGCAAGCGTCTCATTCAGTCACTGGCTGAGCCACCTTGGCTGGGCAATCTGGGAGGCTTACTATTTTTGCTTTTCAAAAGTGTACACCAATTAAAAATATCCTTTACTGTAATAAAAAAAATGTACACCCTCCAAAAAGAAAAGAGTATACCCTCCAAATTAATCACTGTGATTTTGTAAGAATAACCAGAGAAATTGTGATGACCTTTTATAGACAAACACCATGGCCATGAATCTCCAGGAGGCCCCGTGAGATTATGAAAGCAGCGGTCCAGGCTCATCCCAAGTGTTTTAAGTTTCTGAGAGTCCTATGTAAATTGTTTGTATTACTTAGAGCTTTCGGAGATGACAGACTAATCTGATCAATTAGGTTCTTGGGAAAGATCAAGACACTTATTAAATCTTATCTTAGTTACTCCTAATTATAATCATCCATTTATCCCTGTGGAATAAATTGCTAATGCAAAGCTCAATTCAATCACAACATAACTAGTCTTTATTTTAGATGATTAAAAAAACCAACACTTTTGCCACATATGCATAAAAGGGATCTATGATTAATTAATGCAGTTAGACCCAGCAGATCACTAATTGCATGAAAATGCAAAGTATATCCTCCAATTTGCTTCACGAAGTCACACATGCATTCCATGATACATGCAACAGCAAGTTCAGCAGTGCCAGGAACTGAATGTCTGCGGCCTCCTGCCATGCAAATTCGTGTTTGAAGCCCTGGATCTCAGAGAGAGAGTGTTTGGAGTGGCGCCTTTGGGAGGTGATCAGGTCATGAGGGCAGGGCTTCCACGATGGGATTAGTGCTTTTCCAAGAAGAGATAGTGAGGGATGATCTCTCGCCACCATGTGAAGTCACAACAAGGACTTGGCCGTCTGTGACCCATGAGAGGCTCCCACCAAAACCCAGTGATGCTGGAATCTGGTCTTGGTGGTCCAGCCTGCAGAAGTGTGAGAAAATAATGCATGTTGTTCAAGCCTTCTGGTCTGTGCTATTCAGTTCCAGCAGCCCAGAAGAACTAAGGCAAACAGCAACAGGTATTTACTGAGTCCCATGGAGAATGCTGTGGATACAGCAGTGAACCAGCAAGGTCCCCGTTCTTATGCAGGGCGATTCCTGCAAGCACAAGAGAGACATGCAGATATGTAAAGTGTAAAACATGTGAGGGGGTGGGAGGGCCAGTGCTCCAAAGGAAGATAAAGTAACAGAGTGCCAGCATGCAGGGAGGAGGTGGGAAGGTGGGTGTTGTTTTGTATGGTGCCATCCGGGAAGCTTCTCAATAAAGTGTTATTGAAGGGGAGAGCAGGGAGAAGCGAGGGAGCCCCTTAGGTACAGGGAGAGCATGTTTGGGCAGCCCCACTGGGGAAACCCCTTTGGTGTCTTCAAGGAGCTGCCTAGAGAGAGAGGAGGTGGGGTGGGAGCAGGTGGGTGCAGGAAAAGAGGGAGGAGGGGGAAGGAGAGAAAGAATGGAGAAGGAGGGAGGGCAAGGAGGAAGGAGGGAGGGGAATGGAAGGCTCTGG